>JACCPG010007906.1:0-62194 GCA_016069955.1 Drepana arcuata
TTGCTTGTTTGCCACCTTAGTGGTATAAAAAAGACTGTAAATTCGAACATATTCGAACATGCCAACCCCGAAGACACGCCCCACTATTCTTTCTTAAAATTTATAGTGCAGCTGTACAACCTACCACTAATGTTTGAGTATTTTCTGTACACACTGATTACCTATAGTGCACACGCACACTACAATTAATAGACTCGGGTACGCCCCGCAACTCGCGACCCACTCAACTAGAAATTGGTGGGGCACGTCTTCGTGGATGGCACTATCTGTATACTCGTGCTTAAGAATCGCCATGTCACGTGGGCACATTTATCTCCTAGATTGTATTGTCACACTATATAGATATTTAAATTAATAAAATAATATTCCTAGAATATAGTTTTTGGTATTTGTGACCGTAAATCCGAATAAACCATAATCAATGGTGTCTCTAACCCTGACCCCTCATTCACTTGTTGTCTGTCTCTTTCACACTTGAAGAAACGGACTGACCCCGCTCGGAGCACGTCGGCACGACGTCGGGCCGAAGGACGCAGATGTCACTCATTATCTCTTTCTCGACAACATCTTACGTGGTCGGGTCGTGATGTAATTCAACAAAATGTAGTTATTTTATTAGGATTCAAGAACGTGTTACTTAACTTATTTTGATAATCTGCATTTATTAATTTCTAAACTTTTGTTGTAGGTAGTCCCTACATAAAAAATCTTGTAGTCTCATGACACGGAATAATGTTCTGTGTCTCTTATCATATGGCAAGTTCTGAGGCCTTCATATTTAAATAATGTTTTACGGAAAGGCGAAAATAATGTTAAGAGAGGTAGGGCATAACGGATTCTCCGTTCGAATTTGGAGCTGCCCGACTGGGGCAGGACCTCCACCTTATAGAAGTTCGTAGCCAAACAACACAATTTTTTTGTGTTGTGTTCCTACGTGGTGAATAAGGTTTCCAGTAATGAGCTCCTTGGGGAGGGGGGAGGATTGTTATATTGTGTTGGCAACCGATGGATTACACCTATTATGTTGCCAACACAGTACAACTCTCTGAACACAGAGTGGCAACGCGCAAGTGATACTTAGGTACATATCGTGAGCGTAAATAGGCTAACCGTTTCCCATCAGGTGGGCCGCCGTATGCTTGTTGCCACTCTTGTTGTATAAAAAAAAATGTGATAATCATTCATGGATGTGTAGCACTTATTACCTACGTACTAGGTACCTACCTTATGCCTGCATACTTTCTGATTCATTAACTGCATAATGAGTAAGATACACTTATCTCATACAATGGCCAAAAGTTTTATGTTGGTAGTATATGTTCGCGTGCATATTTATTATGATACTACGCCGGTCGTAAAAAGTAAATGTTATATACTTGCTTTTCTTCCTAGAAAATTATATATTGAGTCAAGAGATACAAGATGCTAAATTGTAAACGACAAAATTCTTTGAAACTGCTATAGACGCCTCATTAGGCAATCTGTCGAAAAGCGCACCGCTTCTGTTAAATGTATATAATATAATATATCCTCACGCCTTCCCACAAGGGTCCTCGAAGGGGTAGGCAGAGGTGTATAGGTAATACCCACACACCGACTTTCCGCCAGAGGTATATTAGGTGCCAACGTGACAAATGGCGAGTCCATCGCCGTTACTCAAGCACGACTATACATACGCCTTTGAATTGCTTCTCAGACGTCTGCAGGTTTCCTCTCGATGTTATCCTTTACCGTAAAGCTCGTGGTGTGACTAATCATGCTGTTAAATGTATGTTTCGTAAAGATATTTTTTGTATAAGAGACCGTTGTAATGATTTGAAAACTATTATTTTACCCAAGTTATATTAATTACTGCCGTGACTGTGGTGGCCGTGTGGTTCGAGAAGTCAGTTACCTGCAACCTAAAAGCAATACCATTTGGCTGCGATCTTCTGTCCTGCCTCCTCCATCCTGTCTTCTAATTACCTCCAGTTGGGTGAAGCTGATTCTGATTCGGAAGTCCGTTTTTTATGTATTTTTTTTTATAATATTGTAACAACAATTAACAATATTTACAAAGAACAGTTGACACTAAGTACTTACAGATAAAATATTTGTCCCAAATCGGTATCCCGAGGCAACGTGCCAAGAAGACTAGCAGCATTGCCAAGCTGGATAGCAATGCTGATTGCTATCCAGCCAGAGACGGCGTATTTTGTCTATTTTGCTACATAACCGGGCAATGGCGAGACCTAGGCCTCCAGCCAGGCACTTTAGTTTTACTTTATCGTTGCTGGATCGCGAGCAAGGGAGCTGGGCTGGTCTGGTGTCGGAAGTCCGTTGTGCCCTATCTCTTTAAATATTTATGCAAACACACACTGGTTCATTGCCAAAACAAGATTAATAAGGTACAAGATCCGTACCAAAAGGGCATCTATTAGGTTAGTTGTATTGGAAAGTGAGGTGATGTGGACTTTCTCCCCGACAGCTGGTTATATTATGGACATGCCGTCTTTTTGCAACGGCTGAATCGAAAGCGAATTTCTACATAACCTATTGGCATGCAGTTAGTTCACTTGTCTTCTGCATACATTTTATTTTGAATGTACGTTTGTATATACATAATAGCTTCAAGCCTTCCCACAAGGGTTCTCGAAGGGGTAGGCAGATGTAATACCCACTTTCCGACGGAGATATATTTTAAGTGCCAACATGACAGATGGCGAGACCATCGTCAGTTCCCTAGCACAACTATACCTACGTTGCTGAACTTCATCTCAAAGTTTGCAGGTTTCCGCTCGATGTTTTCCATCACCGTGAGGCTCGTGGTATGATTCATGTTCTTGTAGTAACGTGGTGAACTTAACTTCAGAAAAACTCTGTGGTGCATTCGGGATTCGAACCACTCGGCCACCAGAGGTCTTTTGTTATTATTACCTATAAGTAGGACGAAGACGCGCCCCACTATTCCCAGTATAGTTTTCTCAAGAAGTTGTTAATCTGTGCTGTATCTAGAGACTGTTTACAATACGATTCGATTCGATAATCTAAAATTAATCTCAAGAGGAACTGATTTAAGATGTCAAATGCATCTGTCTCTTTCGCACACTTCGTTAATAGCGTTAATAGCGCGTCATGGTAGGGTCCCATGTAATTTGGTTTTGGAAAAACCACGAAAGAGCTAAGAAAATTCCCTCATGATATATTCGGCATCGTTTGCTTATTAGCGTCATTGAAATATAATTACTACCTAATATAAATGTGGGAACAAATTAATAACATGTAAAAATGAATGCGTAATGAAATTCAAATCATCATTCAATTCTTAAAGATGACGTCACGATGTCTTGCGTATAAAACCGAGAAGAATGCCGTGTTTGCCCTGTCATGTAAAGTACGTGAGCAAAACGTTCAAACAATCAAATGCCGACACGTTTGTGAGTAGTCGTAAGGTGCTCATACATGGCTCATACAAAGTATGTGTGTATGAAGGCGTTTGTTTATAGTAGGCATTAGGAATTCTTATTAAGGTAGTGTTTACAGTCTAGTAATAATTACAACCTTCGAATCAGTATGAAGGATTTTTGTCAAATGTAGGCAGTAGCTATGTATTGTACTTAATCAATCTGGAAACTAGATACAAATATTGCCATCCACTAAGACGCGCCCCACCAATTTCTAGTCGAGGGGGGCGCGGGAGTGCTTGTGCACTCATTAGTAATCAGTGTGTACGGATACTACTCAAACATTAGTGGAAAGTTGGATCAGCTCGGAAATCCATGCAAGAGGCATATGTCCAGCAGTGGACGCATATATGCTGAGAAGAAGAAGAAGAAGAAGTTGAAAGTTGGGCGCGTCTTCGTGGATGACACTATCTATTAGTATCTTATGAATAACATATCCTATCTACCGTATAATATATCAATGAATAGACCAAAGTTGGGGTATTTGAAACTCCATCTCCTTACCAGAATATTATTAACTTCTATAAAAAAATGTTATCCCAGACCACCCAGTTGTTTTACCTTCAAGGAGATACGAACATTCATAATAGGTTGACCATAAGGTAGTAATATTTTTTTTTATATTAAATACGTTTATTCCAAAGACTTTGTAACTTTGCAATTAAAAATAATATAAACGCTTACAAAATGGGTATCTATTCGATACCTAACCTAGACCTATTTATATAAATTACGATCACAACATTACATGAACGAATTACTTTGTTGATAGCATTAAACAGTGTTTTTTCTAATCAATAACATTGAACGTAGGTACTAAACATTACGAAACCAATAAATACTGTTGAAAACCTAGCCTATTGGCTAAAATAACCGCGGCGAACAAATTGGCTACACATAAAAAGTCCTTTGGCAATATATTGTCATTTTCAGATTTAATCCTAGTCTAATATTAATGTAATATTACACATATACGCATGGAAACATCCCGCAGTGAATAATATAATTAGTCAGTTTTACATTCAACCCAAATATAGACACATATATTAACACAACCTAATTGTAATTCATAATAGTTTGTTCGTACAAAAATACTGTATTTTTTTTAAATAATTCTATTTAATTCGACGGAGTTTTAAAGACAGTAGAGCTTCAATCAAAGCACAGCTTTACCAAGAAACATTTCCTCTATCCCTAGTTTAAAATGCCAGAGCACAGACTAAGAAACAATTAGTAATAGTGTAGAAGATATCCCTATTAGATGTAAAAGAGTGAGCTTCAATTCTCTAAAAATCATGTCTCAATGTATCTAGAAATAAGAAGAATGGCAGTGCTGGCGGAAGGAGTAACAATTCTTACTTTATGCCTAGGCTAGTTATTTAAATATTAGTTGGCAATAACTCGAAATTGCTATTATCTAAAGCTGTCTGGAGAGGAACCGTAGAATCAGGTGAGGCGCATGCCTTCATTCCATAAGCAAACCATAAGCTGCAATTTGTAATACTTAAAAGATGTGTTTGCTGAAATTGGCAAGTCATATTGACTACAACTTATACACTTGGCAATATATTTCTTGCTATTATGATCTAATACCACACTCTGCTTTCCAAAAAAGAATTTTTGATGTTGTTAAGTTGTCAAGGCCGCCAAACTGAAGTGGGAATCTTGCACGACTGTCGAGTCCAAAATCATCACAGAAGGAAGACTGACATAGAAGTGAAAAGACCTGACATACATACTTGGACTGGCGAATACTAGCGAGAATCATAGGGGGCTTTTGCCCAGCAATGGGATGTACTAGGCTAACAGTAGTTAGTACTGCTATGTTATCTCTCGAACTGATAAGGATCACCATAAATAGTTTTGATTTTCATCCCCTAGTCCCATCCCATCCCCTTTCATTAATACTTAGGTAAGGTCGGCGCAGGAGCAGTAGGCGAGGCCAACAAAGAATCATCAGGTGCTGCAAACGTGGACTCCCTGATTGATGCAGAGTTCCTGATTGAAGCTTGCCGTCGGAGCTTGATCGCGTGAGCTAAGAAGAACGTGCAAAATATGCCTGAACTCTGAAACAAAGAGAAAATACAATTAAATGATAAACCATTAATGTAGAGCCGCGGTGGCCCGAGTGGGCAGTCGTGCTGAGTAACGGCGATGGACTCGCCATTTGTCACGTTGGCACCTAAAATATATCTCTGGCGGAAAGTGGGTGTGTGGGTACTACCTATACACCTCTGCCTACCCCTTCGGGAACAGTTCTGGGAAGGCGTGAGGATACCATTAATGTATGACGTGAGAATTTGAAAATTCTACTCCATTTTCTTAGTTCTTAGTCACTAGTTACCATAATGAAAGAAGAATGTGAAAAGAAGGGGCCGCGCCTAAACGCTGGCAAGACTAAGGTTCTGGTATTCGAAAGAGATGAACGAGTGACCGAGTGTGCTATATCGGTAAATGGGCAAATTCTAGAGCAAGTGAATGAATTTGTATATCTTGGAAGCATGTTCACATGAGATGGAAAGTATGAAAAAGATATTGAAAAAAGGATAACCGCCGGAAATAAGGTAAATAGGAAAATATGTCGGCGTTGATGGGCAGTAAAAGTCTGAGCAAGAATGCTCGAGTAGCAGTGGCAGCGGATCCTGGGTATGTCAGAGGAAGTATGAAAATAGCTTGAATGTAGTTGAGATGCGACCTCTTCGAAAAATGTGCGGAGTAACGATTTTAGATCGAATCCGCAATGAAGAGTTTCGCAAATCAACTGGCGTGAATGAGGGCGTGATTGTAAAAATGAAGAAAGGCATGTTACGTTGGTTTGGACACATAGAAAGGATGAGTGAAGAAAGATTGACGAAAAAGATATAAAGATAAGATAATACGAAGAAGATACAAAGCAAAAGTGTGTGCAAGAAGAGGCAGAGGAAGGCCACGTTCCAACTACCTGGATCAAATAGATCGGACTATCAAGGACGGGAACGTTAAGAATACTCGAAACCGACGAGCATGTATGAAGAGACTGATGAATGTGGACGAAGCGAAAGAGGTATATAAGTCTAGAGAGTACTGGCGCTCTATACTCTCTGCCTACCTCGCTAGGGACTTGGCGTGATGATATGTATGTATGTATGTAATTTTCTTAGTCAACTAGCATAACAGTTTATAAACTACGGAATTATCAAAACACCCACAAAATAGAGCAATCTGTAGAGGTAACACAATTTTCTTTGGCATCACTTAATAACTCGGTCACAAAACATTTTATAGCATTTTACACAGTCACAGTTATTTTTATTGCATATTAAAGGTATACCTGACTGATTGAGGACTTTCTCAAACGTTCGGATAAATTTGAGTATCTTAACGCAAGGGGAAGCTTATACATATGAATAATTTAAAACGCATAGGATGTCAAAGACTAGTCATAATAAAGGTCATTACACAAATATCCGCCCCCATAGTGAATCGAGTCCGCCTTGGAGTTTACGACGAATCGACCTAAAACTTCGTAGGTTTGAGCAGCAAGCTAAATGGTTGTTATCTCTATTGACACTATTCACACAAGACCTTGGGAAGTAGTTTATTACCAGTAGGCCGAGTAAACTGGAACTTAGAGCAACAGATTTTACGGGCAGCAAATTTGGGCAATATTTTTTGTTTGTGAACCAGTGCATAAGCTTAATAGCCTGGTGGCAATAATGTACATTCGCCATTAACCTTGGGAACTAACTGCCAATGGATATTACCATCGACGTCAAACCGGGTAGTGATCTCATATCAAAATCCTGTAACGTCCTTGCAACTGCGCGCATCACAAACCCGAAACACATTCATAGTTGATGAATCAGACGTTACCGATCTTCTTTCCTCATAAACAAAGTGACTTAGTTTTAATTACATTGTAAATTCGTTTACACGAACTAAATATTTTGGTGTAGTTACCTGAGCACTAATGACTTAAATTATATTTCAGAAACTATAATGTTTACCCTCTACTAGTATTCGAAACCGACGAGCATGTATGAAGAGACTGATGAATGTGGACGAAGCGAAAGAAGTATGTAAGTCTAGAGAGAACTGGCGCTCTATACTCTCTGCCTACCCCGTTAGGGACTTGGCGTGATGATATGTATGTATGTATAATGTTTACCATGTGATTTTCCAAGCTTCCGTCAATCTCTTTTCGCCGCAAATATATAAAGAAGTGCTAACGTGACACATGGTGCGTCTGTTGACGTTTCTCAGAAGCTATAACACTATCGTTTGTTTCTCGATTCCAACGTATGCAGTTTTCATCTCGATGTTATTTAATTCACGGTAAAGCTTGTACTATGAGCAATTGATGTACCTAAGTTCGTAGTTAAGAACCTAGTTAATCCTAGTTATGACGACTTTTCAGGTGAGTGAACCACTCGCCTCTTTCTGTTGATATAAAAGAGTTTTGATACAATAAATACAAAGTATCTTAACTTTCTAAACAAAACATATGGAGTAGCAATTTAAAAAATATTTATACGTAAAATAGTGATTCACGAAAAATTCCTGTATGCAAAGGAAACCACCCAGTTGCAAGAAGCTAATTTTTGCATAATACTGTCAGTAATGTGTGATCTATCACATCATTCATATAATTACGCCGTGACCCTCACTAGGCAGTCTGAGAGAGTAAAGCGCCAGTCCTCTAGATTCTCGCACCTCATATTATATAGGTACATTATACACTAGGTAGGTACATTATTTATATTGCTCCCACGATACACCGAAAGACCGTACTCGTAGCAGAATAAAGACCGCCATTTACATATATTTTCACTCGGACTAGTATGGGAAGCATTCGCAAACAATAGAAGTTTATTATAATTTGCTCCGAATGTTTTATTGTACCAGCCCAGCTCCATTGCTCGCAATCCAGCAACGCCCTAAGCCGAGGTCCGTACCCCACAGGGGGTGCCCTTAGCTGTGTTGCTTAGCACTAAAGTGCCTGGCTGGAGGCCTAGGTCTCGCCTTTGCCCGGTTGAGTAGAAAAAGTTCCCGGAACTCACGCTACGAGAGACAATAAAAAAAAAATGTTTTATTGTTCCCATGATCTCGACTTATGTACCTTCTCTATCTTCACTTTACTCGTTGGAAGATCAGAGCAGTGTGACGCCCACTATCACTTAATTCAATAAAACTGTAATGAGACGAGATGGCTTTATTGCGACCTACTCAAATGTTAGACGGTCAAGATTTGTACGAGGCTAAGACGAGATTTGAGTGAGAAGAGTAACATTTTTAAGACTAGGAGCGCATATTTTTTTAGTCTTTAGGTGTTTCTATTCCTTTTGAATTTCAAAATCTTGACGCCTATATTCAAGGAGCTCTGAAGGTTACTCAAGCAAAATACAATACGACGATAGCATATACCATCTCGCTTAAGTCATTACTAACCACATCAGAATTACATTAACAATTTTTTTATACCTACGTTTATTTGGCGCGTGAAAAATTTCGTAGTATGTATATATGATTGCGAAATATTTATAGGTCTAACCGAACCACAATTGGTTTGGTTCAAATTAGTTGTTATTAGGCGGATATTTGAGCGATAAGCACTATTACATGTACGAGTGCCTTAAACTTTGACCTCCCATTACTCAAGTATGCATCTTTCTATGTATGTATATATGTAAATCTTGCTTAGTTCAGTTGATTGTGTGGAATCGTTCCAAGATATTATTGTTAACCTTAATATAAAGAAAACAGTCATGAAATAAATTTAGTGGCAACTGCGACAAAACAAAGAACTTTTATAACATCAGTTCCTACAAGTCGACAAAGCCCTTTAATGAAAATAGGATCAGTTGCCAAACAGTGAGCTGTAAACAAAGATGTTTATATGTAGCATAGTTGCCTTTGTCGGTGTTGACAATCGCGTACTAAGAAACGATTGAAGAACTTATATAATAACTGGCTGTGCCTGCGACTACGTCCGCGTGGAATTTAACAAAAAATATTTTTCAGTTTCCAAAATAAAAGTAGTCTAAGATACTTCTTTTTACATCAGCTCTCTGCCAGTGAAAGTCGGTCAAAATCGTTCCAGCCGTTTCAGAGATTAGCCGGAACAAACAGACATATAGACAGACAAACAAAAATTGAAAAAAATAATGTTTTGTATTTGTACCGTGTATACAGTGTAGACATCCATATCCATTTAGTAAAAAGCGCTTATTTTAATATTACAAACAGAAACTCAAATTTTATTTATTTGTATAGCTGTGTCCAGAGATTTACTACGTAAAGTTTGATTTCATGGCTAGATTTTTTTCTAGAACAAATCATATCATATATCTATACATACATACATGTCATCACGCCAAGTCCCTAACTGGGTAGGCAGAGAGTATAGAGCGCTAGTTCTCTCTAGACTTACATACCTCTTTCGCTTCGTCCACATTCATCAGTCTCTTCATACATGCTCGTCGGTTTGGAGTACTCTTAACGTTCCCGTCCTTGAGCGTCCAATCGATTTGATCCAGGTAGTTGGAACGTGGTCTTCCTCTGCCTCTTCTTGCACACACTTTTGCTTTGTATATCTGTTTCGTCAATCTTTCTTCACTCATCTTTTCTGTGTCCAAACCAACGTAACATGCCTTTCTTCATATTTACAATCACGCCCTCATTCACGCCAGTTGATTTGCTAATCTCTTCCTATATATACATATATCTATAACAGGTTAATAATCTATCTCTGTGCCAAAATTAAATCCGAATCCGTTCAGTGGTGGTTGCGATCCAGTCCTTACGAATATCAAGCAAAATTAAATTTGTTGTATCAATTTGGTACTAAAAATACGTTAGACGCCAAGACGTGAATTAAGTGCCACTACTAAACACAATGAGACGCGTACTAGATCTACAAGGTCTTGTAACAATGTGTGGGAAGCTACTGTGAATATTAAATAATAGGGAGGGAAAACCATCGATTAATGTTGTTAACTGAAGGAAATATGATAGGAGCATTTACACGATTCTCGATATCGATTCGATTTTCACTCATCCTCTTTGCCATACCTGGAATATTTGAATTATTTCATCAAATATTCCAGGTTTTTAATTAATATTAACGTAGTATTGGGCACCACGCCAAATACAAAATAATTAATATTCCTAATTAGTAGTAGGCGTGGTGGCAGAGTGTTTCGAGCAGCCGCCTACAACACAAACATTACAAGTTCGAACCCCGACTGTACCAATGTTTTTTTCTAAACTTGAGTACAGAAATTAGTCAGACCGAGAGCCTTACGGTGAAGGAAAACATCGAGAAGAAACCTGCATTCGTTTGAGAAGAATTTCAAAGGCTTAGTTATAGTCGTGCTGTAGTAGCGGCCATGGACTCTCAATCTCACTATTTCTTATCCTGGCACTCAGTTTAACTCCTATTATACTTTTTAACGCTTTCATCTCAAGTGCATTTATTCGGCTTTCATGCTTCTTCTGCCATACCCAACTTTCACTTCCGTACATGAGTGTCGGAACCATATAAATACGTATTTTTTTATTCATGGTATTATGAGTTTTTCTGAACTTAAGTACAGTGATTAGTCACACCACGATTACGGTGAAGGAAAACATCGAGAGGAAACCTGCATACGTCTGAGAAGAAATACAAAGGTATAGTCGTGCTTGAGTAACGGCGATGGACTCGCCATCTATCACGTTGGCACCTAATATACCTCCGGCGGAAAGTGGGTGTGTCGGTATTACCTATACACCTCTGCCTACTGGGAAGGCGTGAGGATATTTTATTTATATAATTTTAGCGCTCATGAAAGCTCTAAAATCCGGTGCTGGTACATCGTAGTCAAGTACTGCCTCTGGTGTTGTAGTCCCATAATTACTAACATTCTAGCATTTCACAAACATGCTCCAAAAACGTTAAAGCTTACAGACCCAGGTGAAGAAAACCTTTTTGTTTCAAATATTAATTGAACTAATTCAACTTAGTTTGGTCACCTCTGGGAATAAACACCCATTACACGTAATGCAATGGTGACGTGTTGGTCGTTCGATATTCTAACGACGTTTGTAATATAACATACCCAAGGTCTGTTTTAAAGTGACCTAATTGTGTATAGATTTATAAACACGAGACTTATAATAATAATATAATAATATCCTCACGCCTTCCCACAAGGGTCCCCGAAGGGGTAGGCAGAGGTGTATGGGTAATACCCACACACCCACTTTCCGCCAGAGGTATATTAGGTGCCAACGTGACAGATGGCGAGTCCATCGCCATTACTCAAGCACGACTGACTATACATACGTCTTTGAATTTCTTCTCAGACGTATGCAGGTTTCCTCTCGATGTTTTCCTTCACCGTAAAGCTCGTGGTGTTAGTCACACCACTCACTGTACTTAAGTTCAGAAAAACTCATTGGTACAGTCGGGATTCCACTCGGCCACCACGGCTCATATACACGAGACTTATATTTTATATTTCTAACTCTGCATTGTATAGACGTACCTAGTGATTTCGGTTTTCTTATCAAACTACAATAGTGTAGTGTAAGACCTACCCATCAAGACAATACCCCTCTCTGTTCACGCTCACGCTATCCGGTATTTATAATGTGTATGACATTAGTTGCGGAAACAGTTTTTCGCGCAGTATTTCACTGCCATACAATAGAAAGTTTGAGCGTAACAGAAAGGGTTTTGTCTAGGGAGGCTGTTGTCCTAAAATATTTTAATCGAGATTAATAAAATAATAACTTAATGAAATGTTTATTGATGGCCGAATGAGACATGGTTTAAGTAATTGATAAGTTTTTCTGAACTTAAACAAAATGATTTATCACACTAAGAGATTTTGACTATTATTACAATTGAAGAAAAAATATCTGGAGGAAAGCTTTGGGATTTCGTATATCCCGGCCAACTGTAAGTGTTTCTACGCCCTTCAGGGACCTAGAAAGACAACATAGAGATCTATATACATCTACAAATGAACTTGACAGATGGCAGGTCTGTCACCGACGCTTTGAATTAATTCTCAATCGTATCCATGTTTCCTCTACGGTCCCAAGAGGACTTCAGTACTTTATTTTAATTAAAGAATTGGGGAGACTAAAATCCATTATCCATGTCCATGATATTATAAAAAAAAAACACGTTTTTATTGCATCAATTTACGCGAGCGCTTTACAAACTGCCTCGTGACGTCAGTGCAAGGTCACGTGTTCTTGCGCACAATGATTCATATTATTTTTCCTCATCGACGGATGCAAATATTTATATACATGCCGTCATTATCACCGACTGCGTTGTTATTCCGTCGTGCTAAGAAATACACTCTGAAATCTTCTATCATAAGTTTGCACACACGCACACTAAACAAATTATAAAATACCCTGAGACAATTCCACTCAAATTGACCTAGTCCCAAACTAAGCAAAGGTTGTACTAGGAAACTAGATGGATACTTTACGGTGAAAGAAAACGTCAAAAAGTAACATGCATACGTTTGAGAAGAAAGTGCTTGAGTAACGGCGGTGGATTCGCTAAGTAGGTATCACATTGGCACCTAGGTAAATAAATATCTCCGACAAAAAGGGCGTGCCTCTGTCCACCTCATAGAAAGTTCATTATATCTATGGTTCACCCCTTCTTAGATCATTCTGGAAAGGCGTAAAGATATATAATTCAATACCTATTTACCTATATATTTCCAAAAGCTTATCCTCAATTATAATATCAGATAGAATAAACCACATATCACCGACTAGTTGGACATGCACCAAGCGCCGGATCATTGTTGTAATGGGCTAATCTATCTCCCCCATATCCTCGTTAACTGTCGCTGCATCCTTGACACCTGAGATCTGTGCTCTGTACAAAGCGAATTTACTCCCCTTCAGATGAGTACCAGTATTGACAATGTATCGAGCTATGAAAGCAAGCTAAAACGATGTTTACACATATCCTTTTAGTGAAAGGATACAACGAACCCTCGAGTTTAAAAGTAAAAGTGTATTATTAAGTGGTAATAAATATCTTTTAGTCAACTACCTATAGAAATGAAAAAGGAAGCCTATTATACAAATTATTTATAACAAAACACTATCTTCTCATATAATTTCCAATTAATCGAAGAATACCTAAAGTAGCTTATATCTAAAACTTATTATGTATATATACCAATATTTCTAATCACATATCCCCAGTTAATATATTTGTATTTTTCATCAAAGTTACTCCTTCAGTTACCAATTATAATAATAGTTATCCTTTATGTAATTTTTTTTTGCATATAACTGTTGATAATGCCCACTAAGTTTCAGGACCAATAATGTATACACGTGTACCACTAAATTGTAACTTAACGTAGAAATAAATATTAAAGATATTTCACCTCAAGAATAATAAAGTCATGGAGTAGGCACATGAGCAAATCCACAATTGCCACTTATTACCGACCTACGACATACGAATTCTGTTTGCGTGTTGCACGAATGCAATTCGGCACGGTGTGTCTGTCGGCTGTTCTGACGGTATATTTCAGTTATTTGTGTGATATATGCAGTTGAAAAATGTGAGAAGTGACATGAATTCTCTGTGAATTTCTGTGAAGAAACTTGACTTGACCAGTAACTATTTTAGTAATGTTTTACACAAATAAAAGAAGAGGATAAATATTGTTTTTTTTTTGTCTTTACTTCAGCTTACAAGAGACTAATAAGAGACAGGAACAAGAGTGACAGAGTCTTCGAGACTCCAAAACAGACTCATAAGGTACAGAGACTGAGACAGATAGTAAGGGAAAGAGGTAAAAAATATATGCTAAGAGACTGATACTAAGAAACAAAGGCCAACAGACTGATATTAAGAGACATATTACAAAACAGAGACTACGAGAGACAGACTAAGTTACAGACTTAGAGATAAAGGGTAAGAGAAGGCCACTACGATAATAAGACAGCAAAAAGTAAAAAACTGATTAAGCGACATTAATCCAGAAATAAGAAATCCAATGTGATCTCGATCTTAATAACCGGCTATAGAGTTCAAACTAGTTCGCATAGAGTATTTGTAATGTGCTATCACGCATGTTTTATGATCCCCTTGTTAAGCAGCATCCTCTGCTCCGCACCGGGACAATTTTCATTTATACGATTCGTGTTTCAACGTTGTTCCTGGTAGGACACTGAGAGTGGCTAATCCTGACATTAGTAATTAATGATATAAATGCGATGCGAATGCGAAAATGGTTTTACATCTTTATAAGGTCAGTCAGGTATTTACATATATGTATCAGGTCTCAATTACTGAATCGAATCCACTTCATTGATTATTGGAGACACGTTATCAGGAGCAAAGAAAACGGCGAAGGGTGAAGGAACTTTAAAGACTGGGCTAGTGGTTAGAGCTCCGAAACCTGAGGTCGCGGGGCCGATTCTCGCTGAGGGTAGATATTGGTGTGATGTACTAGAGGATTTTTACCTGTCTTGGATGTCCTATGTATTTATGTATATATCTATCTGTATAAGTAAATATATCGTTGTCTAGTTACCATAACACAAGCTTTGCTTAATTTGGAACTACAAAGTTCATAAAGAGTGGAATTGACCCAACGTAAAAAAATAATATATAAAATATATCCTCACGCCTTCCCACAAGGGTCCCCGAAGGGGTAGGCAGAGGTGTATAGGTAATACCCACACACCCACTTTCCGCCAGAGGTATTAGGTGCCAACGTGACAGATGGCGAGTCCATCGCCGTTACTCAAGCACGACTATACATACGCCTTTGAATTTCTTCAGACGTATGCAGGTTTCCTCTCGATGTTTTCCTTCACCGTAAAGCTCGTGGTGTGACTAATCACTGTACTTAAGTTCAGAAAAACTCATTGGTACAGGCGGGATTCGAACTTGCGACCTTTGCGTCGCAGACAACTGCTCGAACCACTCGGCCACCACGGCTTTTTACGTAAAAAAAAAATCGGCCAAATAATTTTGGAGTTATTCTTATACATGTCGATGTACCAATCGAGTCTGCGATAACAGGGTTATCTCTCGCACAGTGATCATTGTGGACGAAATGGACATAAATTTATACAGCGATACCTAATTTATTAGGTACACTCATTGTTATTTTTTTGGCATTGTATCGAGGTCGTGATCTCGAGGTAGCGCAAGTTTCACCGATCTTGGCGACTTTTCATTTACAATACATTAGTAGGTGGCAAACAAGCAAACGGCCAGACTGACATCATTTTTAAAACAGGGGTTTAAAAATCAAATAATAAAATATATAATGCAACGTAAAGGAAACAAGAACACTTTTTTAACGGTGACGTTCCCTAAAGTCAAATTCCCCCGCTTCAAAAATATTAAAAATAACCTCCCTCTTCTAAAAAAATACCTATCAGAAGCCACACACACAAGCGACCATCAGACCGCCAGCCATAATATAACCCTCGACCCTCGCAAACGAAGACAGTGCCGAGCCAGACAAATAAAAACCAGTCCAACCCAGCCAGCCACCCTTGTTAGCGATCAAACATCAACACAAAACCTTCATATTATTTACAATATAGCCGTGGTGGCGGAGACGTTCGAGTAGTTGCCTGCAACACTAAGATTGCAAGTTCGAATTCAACACCACGAGCTTTACGGTGAAGGAATACATCGAGAGGAAACCTGCAAAAATTTGAGAAGAAATTCAACGCACACTTACTTACGTATTATATTTTAGACAATCCCATCTGTATCCATCTATCCTATCGACTATCGACTATCCCAATAAATATTCATAGAGGATTAATTAATCCTCTTTGGATATAATATATCTCGTATACCGATCAACTTTTCTCATCTAACCACGCCCGATGACGTCATGCGCCCGCGCAATCATTCGGAGCGAGGTTGTTCGCCACGAAACGACACAGTCTCGCCTCGCTACTCTAATCCTGTTATTACAGTATATTAGTATCGTTTAGTTTCAACCGTGCACATATAGAAAGGATGAGTGGAGAAGGATTGACGAAACAGATATAGATAAAATACCTACAATGCGAAAAGGCAGAGAAAAACCACGTTCCAACTCCTTGTATCAAATTGATCATACCCTCAAGGATGGGAACGCCAAGAGTAGTCGAAACCGGCAAGTATGTATGAAATGACTGATGAATTTGGGTAAAGCAAAAGAGGTCTGTTAGTTAGTCTAGAGAGAACTGGTCCTCTACGCTCTCTGTCGATTACTCTTGAGAAATATAGTATGATCTAAAAGCTAGGCTACTTACATACAATCATTTGAGTGGGTATATATCAAGAAAATGCTAAATCATAATCAAAATCAACGCCATCTTGTGGAGAATTTATAGAGCTTTCATTTTTAAAACTGCTGCGAGAAGAGAACCTTCATTATTATCGCACGTAGAGCGTAGCAACATTATACAATCCTAATGCTGGTACACACATATTACATAACACAATGACCTCACTGGGCACATCTATCTAAGCCTAATCAATGTCTTAGCAAACAACACACAATACCACGCGTTGCTACGTGTTAGTCACGTGGTCATATCTTAATTTTTAAGATATGACCACGTGACTAACACGTAGCAAGTGTCGGAGTAACCGAAACGGAACGATTTCAGTTAACAATGTACGTATGTAGATATTAAAACATAATTGTAAAGATGAAGAAAGGCATGTTACGTTGGTTTGGACATACGATGAGTGGCGAATGATTGACGAAATAGATGTATATGGGTACAATGCGAAAGTGAGTGCAAGAAGAGGCAGAGGAAGAACACGTTCAAACTACCTAGATCAAATCGATCGGACATTCAATGATGGGAACGTCAAGAGTACTCGAAACCGGGGAGCATGCATTAAGAGGCTGATTAATGTTGACGAAACGAACGAGGTATGCAAGTCTAGGGAGAAATGGCGCTTTACTCCCTCTACAGACCCCGTAAGGGACTCGGAGTGACGATATCTGTGTTAAATAATCGTGTTTTTTTGTTTACGCTGAGTATAAGTTGTCAGGGTAGAAAAGTAAGTGAAATATATTCCCACTCACTTGGTTTACAGCACATACAACTCACCAGAATATGAAATATACACTGACAAGTCCAATTTCATCAGTACCTAATCGTCCATACATTCTTTCAAATTTTCCCATTATTATAATTTTTGGATGTTGCATTGCGTTGCATTGCATGTTAGCAATTTAGTTTCCACATCACCACCCGTGGACCGTTAAATACATGACTGAAGGTTATTTTTTGTTATAAAAGCTAAACGCAATTGTACTCCTGGTGTAGTTGCAATGAACTGCCCCTAAGTAGTGAACAAATTGCGAAGATTCGTTTCTTCCGCTTCCGCGAGATTTGTCAGCATCTGATTTACAAGCTTCGTAAATTTAGGCATAGGAATATTTGCCAACAAGTTGTGTTGCTGGAGGCAAATTTAGTCCTAAAATATATGTTTGTGGCAACATTGACTGAATATTGAAGTTAGAAATGATTGGTAGATAAAAATGCTCATATTATATTGTTAATCATTGTTAACCGGCTCACATAGTTTTTAATATAAACCTAGACGAATAACACATGCACTAAACACTGCAGCGGTTGCAGAAAGCCGCGGTGATCAAGTAGTTCGTGCAGTCGCCTGCAACTTCGCATTGCAAATTCGAATCCCTACTGGACCAATATTTTTTTCTGAACTTAAGTGATTAGTCCCACTACGAACGAGTTTTACGGTGAAGGGAAGCATCGACGGCCCAGTATTCGTTTGAGAGGAAATTCAAAGACGAACCGTATATGCTTGAGTAACGGCGATGGACTCGCCATCTGTAGCGTTGGCACCTAAAATATATCTCTAGCGAAAAGTGGACGTGTGGGTACCATCTGTAAACCCCTACCTACCCCTTCGGGTACCCTTATAAGAAGACGTGCACTTAACACAAATACACAATCAGACATCCGCAGGCGGGAACCGAACGCGAAACACAGAAGGCTGGGTCTGCAAGATCTCTACTATCGGGCCACATATATACAATATCCCAATGAAGTACCTTGCATATTACCATTCAGGTCATACAATAGTAAACTATGCTTGTTCAACTCTGGCTCCCGAGCACCTTCTGATTTTAGGTCAAGTGCCATAAAAATATCCGTCACTGGTTAACAGTCCGCCATTGTGAATACCACGCCGTAGAGATGTCCTGTATGTATGCATATCGATAATTCGAACCCTTTACTAATTATATATCCTCACGCCTTCCCACAAGGGTCCCCGAAGGGGTAGGCAGAGGTGTATAGGTAATACCCACACACCCACTTTCCGCCAGAGGTATATTAGGTGCCAACGTAATGTTGAACGTAAACGATGGCGAGTCCATCGCCGTTACTCAAGCACGACTATACATACGCCTTTGAATTTCTTCTCTGACGTATGCAGGTTTCCTCTCGATGTTTTCCTTCACCGTACAGCTCGTGGTGTGACTAATCAATGTGCTTCAATTGTGAATCTAAACCATTCTCGAATCCACCTGAAGACACACAGAAAATTTCATTAAAATCGGCTCAGCCGTTTACGATTCTATAAAGGGCTTACAGACAAACATTCACAAACATGTCTGGAGTATTGGGAGGCGATTGTATGAATGTTTTTTAATATATTTTCTTTTGTGTTGTGTATATGCTGTGTATATAATTTTACATATTTAGAGTATTTGACTACTGCCCGTTCTAATATGTTTTTCAAAATAATAATAATAATTTTATATATTTATATAGATGAAATATATTTTTAAACAGATCGGAAAAAGAAATAAAAACCTTTCGACATCTCCGTCTCATCACTAGTGCACCGTAAGTGTAAACTGTCGTGCTCGTGTGGTGTGGTAAATTAGCTTATCGCCTGCTGCCTGCCTACATTGTTTGTGTTGATAAGAGAGAAGCGTTTCTTTGATTTAACAAGTTATGATATTTTTCCCGACCTGTCCGTATTGTCTCTGTAATGTTCATGTTAATAAATACTCCTTATAAAGAATCCGTTTAATATGTAATAGTTGCAACTAAATTTGTTGAACGAAAGACGGTTCGAAATTTTAAAATAACCCAAGACTTGCAGAGCAGGTTATATTGACTTCACCTAGAAAAGTTTTACAGTTGATATGACGAGACACGGGTAGTCCATATTTAAGTATTTCCATGAAAACAAATTTAAACAACATAGGTAGGTATACACCTCTGCCTTCTCCTTCGGGGACCCTTGTGGGAAAGCGTGAGGATATATTATTATTATTATTATGAGAGTTAGGTATTTTGACATTGGGTAGTATTTAATAAACTATATAAGCGTAGTTTACAAATTACGACCTTGGCAATCTGAGCGTTTCTGTCGATAACCCTAGTGATATTAAAAGTCGAATATAGATGCCAAAAAGGGACTTTGATTAAATTTGGACCACAGAGAATCACGTGGAACCAATTGCCATTTAGCAGCTATAGCAACTAAATATGACGAAGCCATTTTTTCTCTATGGTAATCAAAAGCTTCTGCATAACATTTATGTAACACATGATAATTATGAAGTCAAACAAAACACTTACAAATTAAGTCATATATACCAACAGAGAATAACTTTCACTACACGTCGCACTCTTTGTTAAAACCATTATGCCAACCAGGAATGTAGACCTTTACCTTCGCGCAGTTTTTCATCCAAAAATGAAGTTTTAAGGGTTCATATTAACTGGTCGTATTCGCATGTAGGTGTTCAGCACGGCTTTCTAAGATTGCGCAAGAGTTCGGGCCATGGCTTCATACCGAACCAAACCGGTGTGGTGACTTTTACAATTTTTCACATCATTTAATATCGCTTGCGATTGTGAAAATCGGAAAGCCGAGTTTTATATATTGTCTATTATGTTCTTGCCATATAGATAAAGTAAATTATAATAATATATGCTCACGCCTTCCCACAAGGGTCCCCGAAGGGGTAGGCAGAGGTGTATAGGTAATACCCACACACCCACTTTCCGCCAGACGTATATTAGGTGCCAGGTAGAAAAAGTTGGTTTGATTTATACGAACTTGTCACCACACAATACCGTTCAATCAAATGTAACGAAACGTAACCTAAAGTTTGTTTATACCAACTCTTAGAAACGAAAATATTTGGTGTATCTGTTTCATAAAACGGCGACGCGTGGCATACTTAATTAAAGCATAACGTTTTGATGTGACAATAACTTAACTCTAGTTATATTTGAAAATATTTTTGCATCACGCCTAATTAAGTATTTATAAGTATTTATGGCTATTGATGACTTTGATCTTGATGGCGAGAAGATTTAAACTCAATTTAGAGAAGGAATCTATCTTTTAATAATATCTCATAGCCAAATACAAAAAAAGTAAGTACCTACTTATATGTACTTACTTTTTTGTTGTACCGAGTTGGAATTGGAATTAAGAATTCAAATAATTTATTTTTGAATAATAGCCTTTTAGTATGTGGAAAATTGAAAATGGTTTCGTATAAATAGACTTTATACGAAACCATTTTCAAATACAGGCGGGTGTTTATTTTTAAACTTGGAAGGCGAACAAATAAAAAATACACAGACATAAAATTATTTACAGAATATGATTGACCGTGAACGAACGACTTGCCACTTTCTGACTAAAACTGTTTGGGAATCAGACGTAATATTGTCGGAATCTATGTAGAATGAGCGTAATATATTCGTGTTTTAAATTCACCAGCCAATGACCCGTTTAGTCACACCTTCAGTATCAGGATTGAAATAGATATTTCGAGTTATTTAATCTGTAAATTGTGCTTTCACGTGTGCGTTCCTAGCAATGAGCACATCAACTCGTTATTGAAGGTCTATAATCTAAACATTATTTTTAAAGATTTTTTTATCGTGGGTTGATGACCTTGAAATCTATAGCAATAACTCTTGCAGAGGTTGGCAGAGAGAGTAAAGTGACAGCTCTGTCTCAGACCTTTTTCGTCACATTCATATTTCATCGTCTATTTATAATGCTTGCGTACTCTTGACGTACCCGTCCTTGACTGTTCGATCGATTATATCCGGATTATTATCGGAAAGTGGTCTTCTTCCAGAAGATGCGAGAGTCCATTGTATAGCATGTTTCGCTAACCCTTCTTCAATCACGATATGTCCACGACAACATGTCATGCCTGTCTTCAATTTTACAATCATTTAATATAGATATAACATTGGCAACCGTAGTCGTAAATGTTGTCCTTTAAGTTCATGGCATAGTTTATTATAACGTAACTACACCTACTTTGCATTCATATTTTACTACATAATAATTCGCCTATAATTATTAACAAGCCATCTATTAATTAGTCTCTCTAGCCATACCTTAACTAATGCTATAGCTAGTGCCATCCACGAAGACACCCCCCACTATTCTTCCTTATAGTTTACTAGCTGTACCCTGCCACGCTTCGCTCCTTGATTGAAAACAATCCTTGATGCGGATTAAATATCATGCTAAAATTTCAGCTCGATCGGTGCAGAACTTTTTCAGTTTTTGAAGCGCACACAAACCAACATAGCATTTTTATATATATAGATAGTTTTAGGGTGCAACCTCCCAACTAATTATCGGTACACAGTGATTACCTATGAGTGCACACGCACACTACAATACACTACTACTCCCCGCATCCCGCGACCCACTTGACTAGAAGTTGGTGGAACGCATCTTCGTGGCTCTATCTATACACACACACACATATCATCACGCCAAGTCCCTAACGGCGTAGGAAGAGAGTATAGAGCGCCAGTTCTCTCTAGACTTACATACCTCTTTCGCTTCGTCCACATTCATCAGTCTCTTCATACATGCTCGTCGGTTTCGAGTACTCTTAACGTTCCCGTCCTTGAGAGTCCGATCTATTTGATCCAGGTAGTTGGAACGTGGCCTTCCTCTGCCTCTTCTTGCACACACTTTTGCTTTGTATATCTGTTTCGTCAATCTTTCTTCACTCATCCTTTCTATGTGTCCAAACCAACGTAACATGCCTTTCTTCATCTTTACAATCACGCCCTCATTCACGCCAGCTCTATCTATAGGTACTATATATACCCGCACATAACGAACTTCGCGTCATAATATGAAAAAAATACGTACCTAAGAAGTCGAAATGTATATAAAATTAATGTTTGTATTCAATTAATGTATAAAAACCTTACCTTCATATAATTACTAGCGTGCCTTAGTGGTTGCCATCAAAAATAATCCCAGGAGTCGTGATGTCACCGTGTTTAATTATGGCGATGCATTCGAATTACGAGGACATATATTGTTTATTATTCAGGTGCCGCTAATAATGTGTTATTGTGTTAACGAAGCGACGAGGACACGGTCACCCTATGGAGTTTGGTTTAGGTAGCTCTATTGTGTTGTTAAGGTCAGGCGTTAGCTCATCTAGAAGTATGCTACCTGCTGCAGCTTCGCGTTAATAAAAATAGCACGCGATCGCACCTCTACGTCGGGTCAATTTTTGGATGTCGTTAAACTGTCCAGAGTTCCACCACGAGCACACATAAATACATGTATTTCATATTAGAGAATAAACGGAAATATTTGATTGCATCTAATGGTGTATGACCTCAAATAGTAGATACTTAACTGAAATAAAAAAAATTGTCACAAAAAACAAAACCGAAAAAATGTTGAGCCTACTCTGTTATCTGAAGTGCGTCAAATATAATATCCTCACGCCTTCCCACAAGGGTCCCCGAAGGGATAAGCAGAGGTGTATACGTAGTACCCACATACACACTTTCCGCCAGAGATATATTTTAGGTGCCAACGTGACAGATCGCGAGTCCGTCGCCGTTACTCAAGCACGACTATACATACGCCTTTGAATTGCTTCTCAGACGTATGCGGAGCACCGTAAAGCTCGTGGTGTGACTCATCGGTTCAATATCAAGTACATATATGTATAAACAAATTTACCGCGAGTAAAACTCCGGGCACATCTCGTATAAATACAAAAAGATACGCCGACTATTGAGCTCTCCGACATCTCATTGTTCCTAGTTCAGAACAGGGTTGATTTTTCCCAAACCTTTACGCTGTAGACTACGGTTACCCATTACCATATAGTATCCCACGATCGTATTTACCATTTAAATATAACTCACCTGTAAAACTGACGCAACCATAGCGGCCATAGCGACCAGGACCAAGTGCTGCCGCGCATAGTCATACAAGGGTTTGGCACACCCTCTTTGGTAGACCATAGAGCAGTCCCCAGCGTACGGCCTGTGCAGAGCGTCCAATGGTCCTTGACCGCAACAGGAAAACGGCATCGCGCCTTTTGAAGTGAAGTCGCTGGGCCCCGACATACCGCAACATTCGAACTGTTAGGAAAATACGTGGCTTTAGCAAGAAACGTGGCTATGACTAGACCGTGTTTAGTCAGTGTGGGACCA
This sequence comes from Drepana arcuata, assembly GCA_016069955.1. NCBI lineage: Eukaryota > Metazoa > Arthropoda > Insecta > Lepidoptera > Drepanidae > Drepana > Drepana arcuata. The sequence goes on from JACCPG010007906.1 coordinate 23,940, forward strand.
GGAGCGAATTCTACCAAGGCCCTCAATTGGTTTATGTTATAATCGTATTGTTGGTATATAATTAATATAAACGATATAAGTTGATACTATTGCACGGTCAGTAAGCGTTGGTGCGCGTGGTCCTCATAATAATAATATATCCTCACACCTCCCCACAAGGGTCCCCGAAGGGGTAGGCAGAGGTGTATAGGTAATACCCACACACCCACTTTCCGCCAGAGGTATATTTGGTGCCAACGTGACAGATGGCGAGTCCATCGCCGTTACTCAAGCACGACTATACATACGCCTTTGAATTTCTTCTCAGACGTATGCAGGTTTCCTCTCGATGTTTTCCTTCACCGTAAAGCTCGTGGTGTGACTAATCACTGTATTTAAGTTCAGAAAAACTCATTGGTACAGTCGGGATTCGAACTTGCGACCTTTTAGTTAGTCACCACATTAGCGTAAATGACCACGTTGTCGTGCTAATTGTGAAAAGTAAATAAATAAATAAATATATACATATTAAGATTTTGTAATACCTTAACATGAAGCCGGTCCCATCTAATGGCGTCGACAGAGTTTTGCTGACCGCTCTCAAAGCTATCCCTGAAGTAGGCTTCCATCGTGGTCTTCACTTCAATATCTACGCTGTCCCACACCACCATAGCCCAAACGAAGACCGCAAACTCTATTACTACTATTAAAAGGATCAAGATGCCCGTCTGAAAAATAAAGAAACGCTAAAATTTTTTTTGGTTGGCATTTTTTTATGAGCCATCCGCTTAGAGCAAAGGCCTTTCTCGTCCCTCTCTTGCAAAATTAGAGGAATAAAAAAGGAAATGTTACCAAAGCGGAGATGATAAATAAATTTACCATTATGGTGACAAACCATCATATGGAACTACTACTGTAAGTGGTTACTACAATGTGTAAACATATCCAACACCAGCGGTATAGTCTCATAATTCTTCCATGGTGGTCGAGTGGTTCGAATAATTGTCTGCAACACAAAGATCGCAAGTTCTAATCCCGACTGTACCAGTGTGTTTTTCCGAACTTCAGTAGATACATTAGTTAGTTACACCACGAGCTCTCCGGTGAAGGAAAACATAGAGAAGGAATCTGCATACGTTTGAGAATAAATTCAAAGGCATATGTATAGTCTTGCTGTGATTGTGGGAAGGCGTGAGGATATATTAGTTTGTTGATATATTTATATCATACATATAGAAGTTAGGTACAACTCGTTGGATTGATATCCCCATCAAAAGCAAAAGAAATTAGAAATTACGTCGATACAAGTTAAATTTATTTCACGCAGTCAGTAGACTCTATATTCTGATATTGTACATATTTCGATCACTCTCAAACAAATATTTGCATATGGATTTGCTCGCCATATTGCCAGTTGCATTTTGTTTTGAGTGGTTGCTCTTATGATTTACCATCAACATAGCGCGCTATGTAGAGCCGAGAAAATCATAGTCACATTCAATGATGTAAGTAAATAAAACCTCATTAGCTTATTTATGAGAGCCTCTACATTGAACAGATTCCGTAGTTATTCATTGTTATCGATGTTTTAAATTGACCTAGGAGGTACCCACAATAATAACGTGAATCTGGTGCATCGACTTGGCTGTCCTCCATCCTATCCAGGCTATTGAACAGGTATTGACTGCCATCACTAACAGCACAATTACTGGATACTCCACGCTAACGCCAATAAAATGTCGATGCACGAACAACTTGTAGAGAAGAAATCCGCTCACACCAAACAGGGTAGCTGCTGACATCTGTTGGCAGAACACAACAACTCTTAAACTGCGATACTCACACTGATATTACCCGCCAAAGTTAAAAAGTTATTATACAGTTTTACTTCTCTGTCACTCGTGGAAAATGTTGATTACCGTATTGTAACAAAACCGCCTAAATGACAGTGATTTGTAACTATTTAACTTGTCTATATTACAACTGGTTGAAGTACAATGCACTCTGTCAAAAGATTTCGAACAAAGTTTTACACGACAAAAATCTGTGCCATTAATTTTTAATACTTTCAGTTTATGAACATTACATATATTCGTGGCTAAGATACAATTGTACAGTACTTTAAAATAACATGTACTGTATACAAGTATTAAGTTATTCATGTAGTTATGGTAACAAAACAAAGTGAAACGCGCCTACTCAACATTAGCTACCTAATAGCATGTGAGAGTATTAATTTAAAGAAAGCAATAGTGTACTCACTGCGAATAAAACGTTGAAGATTAGCACTAAATATTTCCAGCAATTCGTTGATAAAGCCATTATGATGATGTACAACGTTCACATGTCAGAAATCTTGTTTGAAACTCGACTCAAAACAAAGAGCCCGGTCGTTCCACCTCAGGGAATGTTTGTGTATATCGCAGACCGTGTAACTATACGAAACGAGTGATGCAACGGAACAACGGCGTACGGAATTAAACATTCGACATTTAGGTACTACATGCACGGGCGCAACTTATCGCGCTATCTCGGACATAATAGTTAAGAATACAGTAAGGTCTGTGGTTAAGGTTTTCAATGAGACATCGTTCCAAGAAAGTAACTAAGTTAATTCAAGCCGATGTTATGATGTGTATTATCGCTTTATCAGATTGATAACGCTTTGCGAGCGAATTCGACGCTCTAATCTAACCTACTTTCGATCTGCGATAGCCACAAGCTTATTTTCCGTGCTCAAACTACGAGTACCTAGTTACATAAATAGCTCGGTGACATTTTCTAAATCTGTCGCAAGTAGGTACCTACTGGATGCAACATATTCCAATTTCCTCTCACACCGCGGATTAGAACATCTTCGCGTCGTATTTGCTAGTTATTATTTCATCACTGTTACGGTATACATTGTAATCTTTGTTTCATTATAAAATTTAATTTATGTTAGTCACGCTACGAATGTGACGGTGAAGGAGAACATCAACAGGGAACCTGCATACGTTTGAGAAGAAATTCAAAGGCGTATGTATAGTCGTGCTATCAGTCACGTTGGCACCTAAAATAATAATAATAAATACTTTGGGATAATTCCACACAAATTGACATATCCCCAAATTAAGCAAAGCTTGTGTTATGGTAACTAGACAACGGTATATTTACTTCTATATGTATAGGTATATACATTAATACATTGGATATCCAAGGCTAAGGTACAAATACTCGTGTTCATCACACAAATATCTGCCCTCAGCGGGAATCGAACTCGCGACCTCAAGTTTCGCAGTCAGGCGCTCTAACCAGTAGACCAGACAGCCGTAGGTATATGTATCTCTCTGGCGGAAACTGGTAGATACTACCAATACACCTCTGCCTCCCCCTAAGTGACCGTATTTAACTTGGGCATCCGCGAGCTTCGTGACTCACACATAAAAATTGAAATTAGTTTGGATTAAAAAAATATATATTATACGCTGTTTCGAATTAAATATTGAATTAAGGTAAGGAAATAAAGTATTTTATTTCAATTAACCAAATTAAAACAAACTTTTCGCAGCAACCTCTACTACTCAAACTCTTCAACTTCTATAATTTTAATATATTTCCTCATTGATAAGTTAGATGACTTCGTCATAGTACGATTTCTACAACTAAACAAGTATATAATTAAGCTATACTTGAATAATTAAAGATAAGCTATTGTCTATTTTGCTTTTAATCTTTTCAAGTTTGGTATCGAATTTTTGTAGCAATTCGACGTTAATTAAGGTAGGTACTCGCAGAAACACAAATTCTTCGTTAGGGAATCAGATAATGTGTCCAACTGTATAACTTCGGCTGTCTTTCTCACCTCTTCCTCTATATCGAGGCTGATTGGGCCAACTTGCTTCGCTGTGCGCAGCATTGTCCGCGCTGTATCCTTGTTCCTGTCATACATTGCAAGTAGAGCCAGGAATGCCCAACCATCAGCCAATAAAGGCTCGAACTTCACAGCCGCTGCTGCCCAGCGTTCTGCCAAGTAGCACTCGTCAAGCACAGCATAAACTCGTGCAATAGCTAGAGCTGAATGGGCACTTGGAGCTATCCTGTGAGCTCGCGCAGCTCGTTGCAAGGCTGACCGAGGATTCGTGTTCAGACTTCCAATGGCAGCTTGTAACAGTACCGAAGGGCTCAATTCAGCCCCACTTCTTTCGGCTTCGTTGAGTGCATTGACACATTCACCATCCCACCCCCGAGCATAGAGTAAAAACGATGAACGAATTTGGGACATAACTGGAGATGGCCCAAATTTCTTTATACCTTCGTTAATGGTTTCCATAGCTTTGTCCAACTGTCGCCTTAGAATAAATGATGCTGCTCTCAAGTAATAAACGTCTGGAGTAACTTTTGTATTATTCTTCCGTCGGTCACCTCGCGAAGCGCAGCCCGCTTCCACACACTGCAGTATTGTTTCACTAAATTTATAACAACGCAGACATAAGAAAAACGCTGCAGCAATCAACATTGGATTGTCAGAAGCTACCACTGATGGAAGCCAGAATGACTCCTCCTCTCCACTTGCACCTATCCATCGATCAAGAAACTTTTTCCATTCCCTTAACAGCTCGTACGATTTTCTCATTTTTTTGGCCGCTACAAAAGCAGCATGCGGTTGATCATCAAAATGATACAGAGCGTGCAAAGCCGCCCATCCAATGGCCTGGGTGGTACCATCAGAGTAGTCCCCTTTAACGGCAATGCGTAAAGCTCCAGATGCAGCGATGATTGCTTCTGGCCCTCGATCAAATTCCATACCTGCATAAGTCCACAATAGGTACCTATTTCTTGGCTGTATACGTAAACCGTCGTGTATATACTTTCTGGCCTCCGAATCACACCGTTCTTCAAGACATCGCAGAGCCTTTGAGAGTAAGGACCAAGGTTGACCTGGCGCTACTTTAAGTTTTATCTCGATGTGTTTATCAGCAATTCTATTATCTCCAGCAACTCGACACCTTGCAGCAGCCACGCGTATAGGGGCTCGCATTGGCGGCGGTTGAGGCGCGAACGAAGCTGTTACTGCCCGTCTACACGCTGCGTGCTGCCCAGTCACTGTATCTTGCCAATCGATAGACGAACAGTCCCCTGGTGGAAATTGCTTAAGCATCGATCTAACACGCATCAGTAATCGGTTAGCAGCTGTACGCTTGATTCCTTGGTTCATCGGTACTGCACCTCTACAAGCCAGTCCACTTAATTCTTTATGCACTGCTAACGCACCACCCTCTTTTCTTATCCGTCTTACATCTATAGTTGCATCTTCTGGTGGAGGTTCCACGTCCAAATCCTCTTTTGGTGCCAAACATCCCTCGGGCGGTTGAACTTCAATCAATTCATATAGTTGAGCTAATTTCGTCCTCGGTAGCAGGGCTTCTTGCAAGTCAAAGCGTAATACTACATACGCACTATGACCATGCTCATCTTTTATCAAATCTGTGTCACGTGCACTTATTTTAGCACTCATAGGTGGAAGGTCTAAAACTGGTCTGCAATTTTCAGGCATTCCTGTTTCGTTAAAAAACAGCAACTTAGTACATGCTGTAACTCCAATTATACCTGGTTGTAATAAAACTCCTGCATCAATAAATCCCATATATCTGCCTCTTACATCAATTTTCCCAGTTTTTGGCACACCGGCAACTTCTATAAGAAAAGGTTGTGATAGTCTTTCGCGTAATTGTAACGGATCTACTAAGACTCTTTTCATAGCATTCCAATACACAGAGCTGCAACCCTCTTTATTATTCGGTTCGAAATCATATGGAACGTATTTATCTTCATTAGGTACATTATAAGCAGTGTTTGCTGCATTGCCTGCATTGCTCACAGTAGCCCATACAACTTTCTTAGCGTCACTTGTACTTAAAGACACGCCGAAATTTACAGCCACAGGCTCTATAACGCGATCCAAACATATTGCGCTTAAATAAGCTGTGCCATCTTTTACTGGAGGTAAACAATGTGCGGATATCAATGTCAACATTAATGGAACTGTTGTATTTTCCGATGTTCCGGAAGAAATGGCGTGAACTTTTACTGAACACCCAAATCTCTCTCCCGTTAATATTGTTACTAATGGCACTGTAACAGATACTTCTTCTTCCCCGAGTAATAGCGGGAACAGATCGACAGACGCGCCTGCCTTGTTCTCAGTATTAAGTAGAGGATCTGGATCTTTGGATGGTTTACCGCCTAGCGTGCGAAATATAAGTATAAGCGGTTTGTCAGCTATAATCGGATAACTATTTATTTCTTTAAGATTTAGTGACAATGCCTCTGATTCAAGAGTTAGTCCATTTTGCCATTTTCCATCCAAGACAACTTGCCCATTAAATAATGCCAAAAATAATGCATCTCCAGGATTAGGATTCTCGCCCAACAACACTAAAGTTAAACTAACATATCGTGGAGTTATATAGAGCTCCTCAGACTCGCCAAAAATACTTAGCCTTCCGGACATATTAAAAGCTTTACTTTTCGTCTCCTTAACGGCTGTATCCTTTGGATCTGTTTTGCGTCTTGGACCCATGTTGCGGATTTATTTAAACAATAAACTCAAATTAGAGCTTGTGCCTTCTCGTCGTTTGAAATGTCAGGAAATAGATGTCAGGCGATGACTGATGATATTATTATTTATTAAAACTATTAAAAAAAATGTGTTAATGTTGACGAACTTGATCTTAGCCATAGAATTTTATGGAAATTGTAAAATCTTTCAAAACTTTCTATTGCTGTCGGTACAAATACGGCAATGTCGGTACCATAAACAAGTGGTTGGTGGCACTATAGATGGTTGCTATAATTTGCAAAGTTTATTTAATGCACGTCTACTATATTCTTTCACTATTTCACTATAGTATTAGCTAGATTATAGTATTGACCATATATAACCGGGAGGGAAATAAAATACCTAGGTAGGTAAGTAGGTACCTACTTATTAATTTGCCAATGATACTCACAGATAATGGGTCTGTGGCCTGTCATTCTACCTACATCATGTCATTCCAATAAATAATGACGTATAATGGTATGACGGAGTTGTTGAATGTTTTGTTTGCAATTTATATTATTTTCTAATACTTAATCTATAAAATGTTTTAAGATGTATACATTACTACACGGTTTTTATAAATATATCATTCAGAAAGACGAGTACTGCGTGTTGATATTGGGTCTTGACAATGCAGGAAAAACGGTAAAGAACTTAACAAGAGAAGCCGAATTTGTTTTGAGCTTGAAATATGAAAGGAAAGCTTCTTTTCAGACGTACCTGGAGGCAACTAAAACAAAATTTACCAAAAAGTATAAGGCTATGAACCCTAGTAGAATAACTACCACTGTGGGCCTAAATATAGGTAAAATAGATGTAGACGGAGCACGCTTAAACTTCTGGGACCTAGGAGGACAACAGGAGCTACAGTCTCTTTGGGACAAAGTAGGTACTATTAATCACACGTTCACTCTCTCTGTAGCATGCTTGAAATATGATTTCTTTTTTTATGTAATGACAGATTATACTTACGACTTGAATTTTGACTATGTGAGATAACTTTAATGTGTAATTTATATAAAAACGAAAACAGAGCTGTTGCTTTTGCTGCCACTGTTAAGGATGAATGGAAGCTAATATATAGTATAGTTGTCCAATGGCATGATTCCAGTATTTGTTTCATAAACTAGTTTGGAAACAAAGTAAAAAGGAAAACTCATATATCTTTTCAGTATTATGCAGAATGTCATGCGGTGATTTATATAGTTGATTCCTCAGACAGAGAGAGAGTCTCAGAATCAAAGGAAACCTTTGGTAAGAACATATTGTCTTGTCATATACCACAACATAAGCCCTGGTGCTGTAACACCCATGGATCTGTTCTACAGATTGCTTTTTTGTACGAAGATATTAATTTGGAGGCACTTGGATTTATCTGCCTTTTATTGCAGAATTCCAAATTAATATGAACATAAATATACTAGATGGTTATCAATTATAATAAGCTTTACTAATCAAACATGCTAACATATGGAACACAAGTAGCACAAAACCAGCCTCAAAATGTGTAAATGAAATCCAGCCGCTGCTGCCACTAAGCCATGCTCGAAATGTCAGTAGAGTGCCCTTGTCTGCTGTGCACCTGAGACATGTCTGGCTGGAGTTCTTTGGTCTCACCAAGTTCATGGGTCTTTCACTTCTCACTACGAGAGACAATTTCTTTTTTTTATCACTAAGCTTATTGGGATCATCAATGGGATAATTTAAGCTACAGGAACACAAAGCTCAAAAGCATTATTTATTTAGATACACTCATTATATGCATTTCAAATAAAAAAAAAAAATCTATCTAAGAGAGGTTATTTCGAAGAAAAATGTTGTACTTTAACATTAAAATGGTTTGGGGTCAATTACAGTACTACCTAAACACCGCTGCCTACCCCTTCAGGAAAGTCTTGCAGATAACTAACTAATTACAGTTGCAGTCCTTATTTGACATAAAAAAAATAACCTTCAAATGTTTCAGATAGAATGATTGCATCGGAACACCTTTCCGGAGTCCCACTGCTTGTTCTGGCGAACAAACAAGACATTCCAGACTGTATGGGCGTCCATACAGTCAAGCCTATATTCAATCAGAATGCTCATCTTATTGGTGCTAGAGATATAATGCTGATGGCAACTTCTGCTCTTACTGGGTAGGTTCATGACTTGACATTATTGAACATGTTTCATGTACATTTAATATAGCTGATTCCCTCACATGTTAGGCAGATAGAGCCTACCAAGTGTGGTTAACGCTCACTTCCAACATGGACCTGGTCCATTCATGGTAGTAAGTGGTAACCGCTCACTATCAGGCGGACCTCATGCTAGTCTGCTACCTTTGTTATTAAAAAAAATTATGATCAAATGGAGTGTCTAGTCTCTCTAAACAACATAAAAATTATTGCTTTTACCTCCACAAAGGGTTACCGAAGGGGACGCAGAAGTGTGTAGTACACGCACACCCGATTTTTGCTGGAGTTGTATTTTAGGTGCATGTGGTAGATGGTGAATCCAGAGCCGTTGCTAAACCAGACTATCTATACATCTTCAAATTTCTTCTCAAATGTATGCAGGTTACTCTCGATGCCGTTCTTCTGTTAGAAAATTATCAATCATCTTTCAGAGTTTATACCAATATCTGAAAACTGATAAATTTTTTTTTTAATATATACAACCAAACTTGACTAATGCCTATTCCCACCTACTTCCATAAGGTGTAATCTATATTTCTTGGATTTGGCGAATCGATAGCTCGGCTACCAGATCAACTTTTTTATTCTCGTATACTCATTATAAATAAAATTACCCTAATACTATTAAAATCAATTCATTTTAATGACACCACTGTTGTGCTGTTTATACTGTAAAAAACTGCTTTAAAGCTTTTGAAATTCACGTGAGAAAGATAGTATTATGGACTTCAGTTCTGCAACATAAAAAATCTGAAAAATACAACTTATTTGTATCAAATTATACCTACTAACATTACAAAGAGACTGTTTGAAAGCTAATCTCAGGACTGACTTGACTTCGTAATTGCTAATCCGTCATGTAAAATTATTTTTGCATTATAATGCAAGCATATTTTTAAGCAATTGAGCCTTCCTCAATAAACGGATTATTGACGAAGGCTTATATATTGTATTATATCATCATGCCCATACTCAAGCTAGAGGATAATAAAGAAACTAGCTGTGTATGTTTCAATTTGATGTGATAATCAATAAAATACATTGGTTGTTTCTATGATGACTGTTAGGCCACCTCATCTCTCACTTTAAATATGTGTTACATAAACTTGCAGTAATTCAATTAGGTAATGTGTAATCAGTAATAATGAGTGACGCAGAATAATGTTCCCTGATATTATGTATTCCGCAGAAACGGCGTTGACGAAGGCATCAGATGGTTAGTGGACTGCATAAAACGTAACAGTGTGGACCGACCGCCGCGGAACCACGACGACAACTTATAAGGCCGACGCGACATATACGAACGAACTCGACCATACTGCACGGTGGCATCGCCTGTAAATAATAATTAGTTTTCCTATTAAGATAATGATGTGACTCGACTCATTGTTATGTATATAGTATTGACATTAAAGTATACATCGCTCAAACCGTGACGGTATTGCTATCCTTTTCCAGTGATAAATACTGCCTTTGATAAGAGATACGTTGTTACTGGATATTTGAGGAGTACCTGCACCTGATAAAACACTTCTGATAACAGTACACTTTGCAACGTCGTGAAATACTGTGTCACCCTTTGTGAAATGTTTTTATTAAAAATATTTTAGTATAACTATATGTGTTGTTTTAAATTGTGACCATGGCATACCCCATGTACGAAGTTGATTGGAGTGTGCTGCCGCCAGAACAAAACAGGAGGTAGGTCCGATTGACTATTGTTATATCTATTAATGATGTTAATAGTGACATCATATCAATACCCTCGACGATTGGCTATTTATTGTTGTGCAGTCTCGGACGCAATATGAAAATCAAACGGAAATAATGTCAAATTTCCAAAAGTTTTTCCACGTAGTGTCCGTTAAGGATTCGCCGGCAAAGTACATACTATTCTCACTATTCTAATGAAAAAAGTAATGTTTAAATTTGTATTATTTATCAAAATACGTCATAAAAATGTTTATTTTTATTAACTGTATTTCAATCTAGCATATACTGGCATTATAATTTTTGTTTTATATTAACTTATTAATGAAAGTGATTTGACTAGAATCAAGTAAACGTCATGCGCGAGTCACGGCGGCCATGTTGAATTCGTGCAACGCACCACGGAAATGTCAGCTGGCGATTTTATTATTTCCTTGTAATTATTGTGATAAACGATTAAGTTTCGACAAGATATTGTTCCTGTGATATTTTAGTAAACATTGCAAACGGCAGATAAAATGTCCGTGTTTTGATTTGGTGTATAAATATGACAGAAGTTGTTCGGAGGTGGTGTGCGATTTCACTTGCATTTCTATGGTTTGCTACGAAGTAAAATGGTTATAGAGCTGGCTAAAAACGTGTAAATAGCATTTTAGTTTTTTAGTTATGATTTTAAGAGTAGTCAAGTGATAAGTTTCATAATTCAAGTGTTTCATTTCGTTGGGTTTCAACCCCCGTCCCCTGCACCTGCTAGTGTCAAGAACGATCCCTGTGAACTGGAACGAACATCTGTTGTTAAAAAGAAGATCAACAAATAATCAGACAAGATGAACGGCTCTGAATCTGGGTAAAATATTCTATGCATTCATTAAAGTGAAGGTTAACGTAAATTTGAAAAGCACTACAAATTCATACTTAATGACCGAAGATACCTGTAATAATTAATAATGAATACAGTTAATTATCTACTTACTACAGTATCTTGCCTTATATATTTTTTTGCGTAACCTGCTACATACTCAATAGCTCCAAATGTACACTACTAATAATATTATTAATATATATAGGAACTAATAGATATAGCTTCAATGTGAAGCCAACAGTGAACTGTTGTATTCAGAGTACCTACTTGTTATATAATCCCTTTGTTTCAAGTGTAAACAGATGATCTAAACTTTATACTCAAATAAAAGCATGTCACACCTTGCTACCCTTTGGTACCCTATGTATACCCTAAATTACATTTGGTGGTTAACTGAGGGTGTTACCGTGGCACTTGAAGGATAATTATCGGGGAATTATGGATTACTTTATTATACATTACTACTTGGTAGTTTGAACAGAGTAAACAAGGTATTATTTAATTTTGGCCCATAGTTTTGAAAATATAATACCTTTAATTTGTATGATTGTTATAGAAATGTACTCAATCAACTTGTCCATTTTGTTCATGTCCGTTTATGGGACAGAGTAGTTCAACCCAAACCATATCCAATCTTGTGTGGATGAGAGGATGGTTATTGCAAATATCACATATTTTGTCCTCAAAAAGAAATGTTAAATTATAGTAACAATTGATCGCCTACTAAAATGCTTAATAAACAAAATATACCACAATGAATTTATTTAAACATGTATTTTCAAAAATCTCATTTGTTCAGGAGATCGGGAACCCTAAGGTAAGGTAGGGTAACTGCTTACCATGTGAATCCTCTGCCTTTTGATATGTATGCATATACTAATTGTTATATTAGAAAATATCTGTGGCGTTACTATCTTTGATTGAATCCACAATTAATGTACAACTGGTGTGAACAATGGTGTGATTGTAAAGATGAAGAAAGGCATGTTATGTTGGTTTGAACATATAGAAAGGATGTGTGAAGAAAGATGTGTGCAAGACAAGGCAGAGGAAGACTATGTCCCAACTACCTAGATCAAATTGATTGGACACTCAAGGATCATAAGGAAACCTTGCATGTATGAAGAGACTGATGAATGTGGACGAAGCAAAAGATTGCCTTGCTTATGTCTATTGCCTTACTCTAGTAGGTATAGTATTGGTTATATTATAAAATAAATATAAATTATTGCCTTTACACACATTTTTTTTAATATATGATTACTATGATTGATATGTATGTATGTATATCTATTGTTCTAACAAATAGAACCATTCTTTATGTACTGTACAAATAGCACAGCACAACATCTTAGAAATATTACATGAGACAACTATACCATATTATACCTTTATATATTAAATTCTTCAGTGCATGTGTATGTGACTGAACTAAAGGCTTGACCAATTTTGATTATTTTTTTGTGTGAGAATGGTTCACACATTGTTATTGTGTCAAGTAAGAGGTGGATCTTGATAGAAATTTTATTTTGTAGGAGACACATGTTATTAATGTTTTCTCTGTAGTTAAATTATATATACTTACTAGCTGTCCCGCCCAGCTTCGCCCGGGTGAAAAAGTAAAATTTCCTGAAACACAATCGAAGCGCCATAGATTGGGTCCAATTGTGATGTCAGCTATCCTTTCTTTTAAGTTGGATAAAACTGCACATGGTGTGCAAATTTAATTGAAATCGGTTAAGTAGTTTACATACACACGTAATTTATATATATTAAGAAGATAGTAATATAGATAGAAATAAGATAATAAAATAAATAAATAAATATAAAAAGATATTATAGATAGAAAGTGGGTGTGTGGGTATTACTTATACACCTCTGCCTACCCCTTCGGGGACCCTTGTGGGAAGGCGTGAGGATATATTATTATTATAAGAAGATATGTTATAAAATAATATGTGCATCTTAGACCTTACTGCACGCTGCAGACATAATGGAGTGCCAGTTTTATATGGAGATGCAGACCTCATTGTTTCATCATACTCTTTATGGATAGATAGATAATATCTTATTTTTTATACTAATCGATTGTAATTGTTCCAGGTTCAACCCAGCTTTTAACATCGCCACTATAAAGCAAGTAGTCAATGAGGCCATAGAGAGAGGTAAGCATAGATTTATTTGAAGTTGAAAGGTTTAATTATCTGATAATGATAATGAGGTAATAGTTATGTCAATTTTAATGAAATGTACAGCAGTTAATAATTATGATGTTTCCACATAGTACTGGAATCAGCGCCACCATTTTTCTTTAAATACCCTACAGTTTTATTGTGACAGAAAGCCTCTTGGGGCATATGAAGTGGTACAATGGTATGCTATTGCAAACATAATTCATGATTTCAAAGGTGACAAATTTATAGACCTTATATGCATCTGGGATGGTAAACTTAAGATTGCTTTAAAGCGAGCATGTTTTGTGAGACTGATGAATGTGGACGAGGAGAAAGAGGCAATTCTAGAGAGAACTGGCGCTATACTCTCTGCGAGATTGGGAATATGCTTGTAAATCTGTCGCTTAAATATCTTTGGATTAAGATTGCTATCATCACACGTCATGGCTTGTTATCGCATCGTAGCAATACCATACATACATCTTCATGCCGAGTCTATAACGGGGAAGGCAGAGTGAGTAGAGCGCCTGTTCTCCCTAGACTTATGTACATACCTCTACCAATGATTGTATACTTATGGTGTGAGTGCTGAATGAGTGGTTGAAACATTATCTCCCATAAAGGTACCGGTATGGTAAGAATTTTAACTTGAATCTTCCTTACCTGGAAACATTACCGCCTTATCGGAAATCCTTACCGCCTTGTCGGAAAACCTTACCTTCTTACTGGGAAACCTTAACGCCTTACCGGAAAATTGCTGTTTCCAGATGTATCGTTATATGGCTGCGGTCTTTCCACAAATATATGTTTTTCTTCAATCGGGATACATAGTGTTGATGCTGCTCATTGGGCATATCCCATCTCCCAGGGTTTCATTTCCGTATTTAGTCAATGTGAGGCCTCTATAAAGGAGCGCTTACCTTTAGTTGTGTTTATGGTATTCAATATAGGTTTTTTATTAATATAGGTAATTTACGGTCAGAAAGCGTTATGCGATAGCAATTGCTACTCAATGTGACTAATCCGCCACTCCAGGAGTCACATATATGCGATTCAGTGGAAGTCAATCTGTAAGTCGCTTATAGAGATAAGCGTTAACTCTTAAAGTAATAAATAACATGCACTTCCGGCCGCCATCGCTACCGGATTTCGCAATCAAAGGCAAGAAAATTTCATCGACATTATTAGATGGAGATGTTAAAAACATGTGGAAAGAAGGTGGTTTCCCTCTGCTTATTTGACCAGGCATATAAATACAATGTTTATTTTATGCCATTTGTATGAGTTCTATTGTTACTAATGTTAATAAGGGGTGGTTGTAAACATCTAATTGACTTAGTAGATATTAGTCGCGTTACACTTACCAACTACGTCAACAATAGAGTGGAGTTAGCATTAACTATTATATTATTGTGAATTAACCCAATTTAGACATAGCAATCCTTTAAGGTTTGAAGCAAATACAACCTTCTTTGGGACCAGTCATACTAACTCTTTAATGATGGTGGTGGTCGAATATTTCAGTAATTTTCATGCATTACGTGGTCCTTTACAAATGATTGTTACCACTGTTCAATCAAATCAAGGAAAATAACCTGTCGTGAGAATAAACGGTGTAGAAACTGCCCGTCTTACTATTTTAATATAAGTTATTATGTCCCTGATACCTAGGCATCGTTTGGGTTCGGTTGTAACTGACTTCGACCACTACCATCATTATAACCGCTTCTCTAGCAGTAAGTTCCGCACCCTAAACAAATGCACTGATCTATGCTTTCTCTGTGTGTGTGTCGTCCGTAACAGTCGCACCGGTTTCAGTACGGATGCCGACGCCGACGCGTCTGAGAGACCTTATCAGGCAAATCAGGGCTGCAAGAACTGCCGCCGAAGAGCGGAGCGTCGTCAACAAGGAGTGCGCTTACATCAGGTCCACCTTTAGAGAGGAGGACAGTGTTTGGAGGTCAGTATTGTTTACCTGCTTATACTCCAGATAATTAGTGAAATGTCTTGGCTGATGCCAAGGCGGCCACCGCTGACGGAAGCCGTAGTGGCCGAGTGGTTTGAGTAGTTGCCTGCGACACCAAGATCGCAGGTTCGAATCCCGATTGTATCAATGAGTTTTTCTAGGACTTAAGTACAGTGTTTAGTTACACCACGACTTATGCCTTGAAGGAAAAAATCGAGAAGGAAGAGAGATAAGTCTGAGAAGTAATTCAAGGCGTATGTATAGTCGTGTTTCAGTAACGCCGATGGACTCGGCTATACTCTGACGGAAAGTGGGTGTGTACTACCTATAACACCTCTGCCTACCTCTTCGGGAACCCTTGTGGGAAGGCGTGAGGATATTATGAAAACTTAGTTGCAGAAAACTTATGAGTTCACATACGTACAATTATTATCACGCTGAATACACTCAGGATTTCCCGACCGACCAGAGCACTAGGTCTTTCTAGATTAACAGCTCACATACGCTTCATCAACATTCATCAGTCTCTTCATGCATGCGATTTGATGCGAAAATGAACAACAATTAAGAAAATGCAGGTATCCTCTCGATGTTTTCCTTCACCGTAAATCTCGTGGTGTGAATAATCACTGTACTTAAGTTAAGAAACTCATTGGTAAAGTCGGGATTCGAACTTGCGATCTTTGTGTCGCAGGCAACTACTCGAACCACTCAGCCACCACGGCTTTTTTTTACAATTACAATTAAGTAAGTAAAAGGTCAATTTACTTCGCGTATAATTTTTTTAATACGACCCTGTAACTGTCCATGTTCCTAAACAATAATAGACAAAAGGCACAATTTATATAACAAACTTCTACAAACAACAACAGCTCCAATACAAAGCCGGCCCACAATTAAATTTGCTCGTACAGCTTAGTTCCTTTGTTCTTTGTACTCGGTTCCATTATATTTATATCAACATACAACAGAGAATAAGGTCGATATTCCCTTAGGAATAAGGAACGCAGAAAGTTATTCATAAATGAATCGCACAAGTACCAAGAGTATTGTGTTCAAAGTGACACTGAGATATTATAAGCGTCATATGTTGTATGTAAACTTGCCCAAAGTTTCCTTTGATCGGCGTACCTCACGACGTTGACAGGGAATTTAACCCCTATGGAAGCAATCTAGTCTGGCACTGTGCGGTTTCAAAAGAGTTTCCTTCCGCGAATACTCAGGCTGACGAATTAATAATCCGTTGAGGTTGTCCCTAGAGCTCAGCGCTCTAGGGACAACCTCAACGCCGGAATTACCGCGAGAATTAACCCTGGTGTTAATTCTCGCTGTAAATTCTTGTGGTGCAAGCATCCTAGGCGGCGGTAACCGATTACCATCAGACGAACATGCTTGTTGGACACCCATGCGGGATAAAAATCCTTTCTGTTACGCCTGGTCGCTACAACTCACTCCTAAAGCTAGCGGTAAATGCTTTACCATCAGGCAGACCGCATACTTTTTAGCCGAGTGGTAAATAAATAACTTATGTATGTAGTATTTAATAAAAACACTTGGTATTTAAAAAGACTTAGGCTGAAATACGATTACACATTTACAATATGATTGTATATATCATACCTGATGGATGGCATATTACATAATATGTTAACATTCAAGCAAATTAATTGCTTCTTGCTTTGTTTAACATACGTCCAAATACGCTTTAAGTAATACGCGAAGTAAGTACTTTAAGTGCGAAAAAACACTCGTATTGATTGTAAACACTGACACAACTGTTACACAAATGTAGGTATATTAATTTTTTATTAAAAAAAACTTACTGCAAAATTATTTACACAGGCGGACTCAATGCCGTAGGCCGTATATATAATAATATATTTGCCACTTATCTGATAACGCATCCGTAATATACAGACACGCGCAAGGTCACAGAGAAACAGGAGTAAAACTGCAGGTGAAACTTTACCTATACAGGCGTTAAATGTTCTTAAGGTAATGCATACGCAGATATTGTAAAATGAGGCGAGATTGAAGAGCCCTTTTGTGGTCTATGGAATTTAACTCTTCTCGAATATTATGTAGCTTTAAAATTCTTCTCAAACTTATGCAGGTTTCGTTTCGATGTTATTCTGTGCCGTAAAACTCGTGGTCTGTTTTTTGTCATCGTACAAGTATCTGGATATGACGTTCAAAAGACATTTATTTTTATATCAGATGCCGCAACATAGCCAAGCTACTGTACATCCACATGCTGGGCTATCCGGCGCACTTCGGTCAGTTGGAGTGCCTCAAGTTGATCGCCAGTCCCAGGTTCACCGACAAGAGGGTGGGATACCTAGGCGCCATGTTGTTACTTGACGAACGCCAAGACGTCCACCTTCTCATCACTAATTGTTTGAAGAAGTGAGTACAAGATTGATTTCTTTGCTATCTTTCATATATATAAATTATGTGTCACCTTGTTTGTCCGCGATAGGCTCCTAAACTACTTAACCGATTTCAATCAAATTTGCACAGTTTGATGTATGATCCAACTAAAAAGAGGCAGCTTACATCACAGTTGAACCCGATAGATGGCGATACGATCGTGTTTCAGGAAATTTAACCTTTTTACCCGAGCGAAGCTGGGCGGGACAGCTAGTTTATTATAAAGATAGACTATAATAAATCTATATTAAGTATCTTACTTAGATTAGTCACACCACGAGCATTACGGTGAAGGAAAACATCGAGAGGAAACCTGCATACGTATGAGAAGAAATTCAAAAGGCGTATGTAAAGTCGTGCTTGAGTAACGGCGATGGACTCGCCATCTGTCACGTTGGCACCTAATACACCTCTGGCGGAAAGTGGGTGTGTGGGTATTACCTATACACCTCTGCCTACCCCTTCGGGGACCCTTGTGGGAAGGCGTGAGGATATATTATTATTTATATTAAGTATCTAATTTATTTATATTATATTATTATTATCTAATAGCGTACTATAAAATTAACTACTATAAAATTTCTAATAGCGTACTTTTGACTGTGAATAATATTTTATTGTAAATTTTATTGCAATATAATACCTATAAATTTGCCTCCAGCCTAATAAGCCTAAGTATATCCGCCACTGATTATTATACATCATGATCAGATCAATTTCAAATCACGAGTACATTGTACAGAACATATTCTTGTCTAACCAACGTTAAATAGAAATGTTTGAACGTTTCACAGTACAATCATTGACTGTAATTTGCACACACTTACTGATAACTCGACTACCTACACCTGAGTAATTCGTCGGTCTCGCTTTTGAGTTTTGCGTCAGCTGTCTGCCACAACGTTGACATTCTGTACATGACGTTGCCATGCCCTACAAACGCAATGGGTTGTGCTCTACTGATAATAAACTACTCGTACCGTGTCTGTTTTACAATCTGTGTTATCGCCCACCTTTTCCATATGCAAAATGTTCAAAGTGTTCAAACATGCAAGACAGTAACTTATAAGTAAGATTAGAATACACCTTTAAAAGAAATTTAAAGACGTACACATATTATGTTTAGTCATGCTTGAGTAACGGCAATGAACTTGTCACCTGTCACGTTTGCACCTAAAATATATCTCCGGCTATAAGTGGGTGTGTGGGAACCATCTACTCACTTGTGCCTATCCCTTTGGGGACCCTTGTGGGAAGTTGTGACGATATTATATTATTGTAACCCGATGCGCTGGATGTCTCATTAAAATTGTTTACGGAGGTCAGAAAATCCGTACCCCATCTCAAGTTTATGAATAGACCTTAGTGTTTTGAATCGACAATGATAGGTCGGGCAATTTTAATTACCTAAAGAATTCTATTCCGGCTATATTGAACGCGCTCGTAATAATTACCTTTTAACCTTTATAGGTTAACAGCCAGTAACACAGCCTACATTCTTTATATTCCTCCCCCTTTACGCATAGTTCAATGACCTGACAAGTTATTTTATAGTTAAAATAAGCTCGTTTTATATAAACCATTTCTCAATCTTACTACAAGGGTATCGATAGGGATATTTGCGGTATCAGGGAACGGTCCATACATATACGTTGCTGGGTTAATCCACACTTGCCAACCACGGCTCCTTTATCACGTAGGTACAACGGTACGAATTATGGAGGAAAATCAAGTACGTTTTCTGTACTTCCTTATTCAAATACCGTTCTGATACAATACGTTTACAATGTGGATACGTATAATCAATCAAGTTTGGTAGTCGAGTGATTATTCTGCGTTGTCTAAGGTTATCAACAAAACAATTTTTTTACACATAGTCGTTTTGAGTTTGGGGTGTTTATATACATATACTGAACATCACGCCGAGTCCCTAACGGGGTAGGCAGAGAGAGTAGTGCGCTACTTCTCTCTAGACTTACATACCTCTTTCGCTTCGTCCACATTAATCAGTTTCTGCATACATGCTCGCCGGTTTCGGGTAGTCTTGACGTTCCTGTCCTTGCACACGCTCGCTTTATATAACAGATATACATCGCTTTGTATATCTGTTAGTATGTTTAATATCATTCAGGACTTATCAGATACTCTTAAGATTTCTTTTATATATTTTCCATATTTAATTTCGTTGGAGCTTTATTTTTGGAATAATTATATATTATATGTTAATTGATCTGTTCTGTAATGTGTTCTATATGCGAAATTTCAACGAATTGATTAACACACCACACAAAACTTCCCATTTATAATCTAAAATATGGGTTTTTCAGTGATTCTCATTTGTATCTTGTTTGTTTTTCTTAGTGATTTAAACAGCAACACTCAGTTCGTCGTAGGGCTGGCCCTGTGCACTCTCGGGGCTATCGCGTCTCCGGAAATGGCCCGTGACCTCGCGTCGGAGGTGGAGCGGCTTATAAAGAGCCCAAACGCGTATATCAAGAAGAAAGCCGCCCTCTGTGCCTTCAGGATCATCAGAAGAGTTCCTGACTTGATGGAAATGTTCCTGCCTGCTACTAGGAGTTTGCTAACTGAGAAGAATCACGGTATGTGCCATTTGTGACCTTGAAGTTATTCGTGTACGGTGCATTTTGGCTTGAAAATGGTACGGCTATTCTTAATCTTTCACCATTTATTTATGCAGCTTTTGTGTGTACATAGATGACTGAACGTACAATTTAACAATATCGAATAAATAAAAATGTATTCTTTTTATGATGTTGCTTTTTGTTACTTAACATTTAGAAAACACGGTATATCAAAGGCTGTCCATGACTGAAAATTAAATAATATCTGTTTATGCAAATCACAGTTAATGCTATATTATCGAAACCTACGAGCATCACCTCTGGACCAACGACTAAACGACGTAAATTGCGTTTTTCTTATGAATACCGTATATAATTTAATATGATCAACAAATAGACTGCCATTTTAGTGGTCTAAAACCATGTTTGCTTTAATGCTTTTCAAATGAAACCTCTTTATGGCACATGGATTGGATCGTTTCAAAGTCTATAAAGAACAAAGGTTGGAACATGTATTTATACATTATTAATTATTATTACATATTCGCAGGCGTCCTCATCACCGGCGTGACCCTCATCACCGAAATGTGTGAAAACAGTCCCGACACGCTCAACCACTTCAAAAAGGTCAGTATTGCGTACTAAATAGAGATCTATTTCGTTTGATAATATTACCGATTGTATTCGCCCATTGAAGCATTGCATAATGGGACTCGTATTGTTTAAACTTATGACTAATGGCTGTGTTGTATTTATAAAATAGGTATGCTTATTCGTCTCGTTGGTTGTAAGCTAGGTCTTAGTTATGAAATATGTTGAACATTATAGTTGAGATATTGTAAATATTGACGTACATTCATACCTGCATTGGTTCAAGATTAAAAGTAACTGTATTTATCTGCGTAATATATTCGTCATTTTTTATTGTTTGATTTAAATTGAAAAAGTTAAGTTCAATTATGGCTTATAGGAAAAGAAAAGTATTTTTAAATGTATGCATCAATATTTTGATGATATCTCCATACAAACTTGAAAGTCCCGTCAGAAGAAGGGATTATCTCAAAGAAACAAACAAATAGGCAAACATTTTATATATTGTTTATTTTTTATCAGTACGGTATATACTTTTTATGCGAAAAAAATGGTTTTGATATGACACGTCAATAACTTTTATTTATTTGTATAACATAAAGTAACTCTTCCCTTTATCAATTAATTAAAATGCCAAGCCGAGATACCCAATTGCCACTTACTCAACTTGATTCCGACGGTCTGGGTTTCTAAGGCAACTGTTTCATGACGAAATATATTTTCCTCTTTCATATCACATATATTTTCACGCCCCGTTTGAATATCTACTCCGCGGTATATGTATTTCCTCAAGGTGTTTTCCTTTATTTTGTGACAAATTGTGTAGACATAAAACCTCATAGGTTCGAATCTTGTTTTTGTTCCATACATTCCAAACATACCAGGTGGTGAAGGAAAACATCGAGAGGAAACCTGCATACGTCTGTGAAGAAATTCAAAGGCGTATGTATAGTCGTGCTGGAGTAATGGCGATGGACTCGCCATCTGTCACGTTGGCACCTAATATATATGGGTATTACCTATACACCATACCCCTTCGGGGACCCTTGTGGGAAGGCGTGAGGATATATTATTATTATATTATACATTCCGTATTGGCTTGTTCTCTCGAACTGTATGAAAATATAAGCAATTTCACAAAATTCTTATTCAATGATTGAATGATTACTTTTGCCTATTGATAATATAAAAACTCTAGTCTTTATGCATGTCTATTCGTCTGCTACGTTTACTTCGCTGAACGAGAACATGTACTTGTGACGAAAATAAAAATAAAGCGGACGAAGTCGCAGGCTACAGCTAGCATACTGTATGGACAATATATTTTATATTTTCATCTAAAACGTTACAATGTATATTCGAAAATAAGCCTAAAGTTGGAGTTACCAAATAAACTGTGTTAGGTTTGTTAGTGCAGGTGGAGTTTAGTGCGGTAAGATAGTAGGTTTACATTTCTTGCCAGTGCTAGTGCCATCCACAAAGACACGCCCCACTAATTTGTAGTCGGAGGGGTCGCGGGGAGTATGCACCGAGACTATCAATTTTAGTGTGCGTGTGCACTCATAGGTCACTCATACTCAAACATTGGTGGAAGGTTGCACACTTACTCTATAAACTGTAGGGAAGAATAGTGGGGCGCGTCTTCGTGGATGGCACTATCTTTACTAGGTAATTGTATGCTCCGTGTACATGATAATAATGCTTTACTAATGCTATTTGTATTGTCCCGTAGGAGAGCGGACAGCGCGAGGTAACAATACAAACTGAACATTCGATTATATTATCATACGTGGTTTGATCGCATTGCTTACTGTCTGTCTGTCTAATACAGCATAATATTGTTCGTTAACTTTAAAAATAATAAATTACTCGGAAAATATCATGATATAATATACAAGAATATATGTATGTTGAACAAAATAAATAAGGAAAAATAAATCAGACATTTCAAGTGTCGCCACGATGTAATCAGACCACAAACAAGCATGAATTGAATTGAATGTATTGTCAATGTGTTGGTTACCGATACCATATTTATACGTGGATAACTGTTATCGGAGGCTTTACAGTAAACTGCATCGTACGTACTTGAATATACGGTTCAAAATCGTATACTCTTGTAAGGCTTCTGCTATTTGATGTCTTGGGACATGGGATAATCCAGTATTTAGTATGAACTAAAATATATTTGTGTGATACCAGCACCAAAGCATTAATAATTTACATAGGGACATTATTACATAGAGAATCTGGCTTAAGATGTTACGGTGTCAGGTTCCATTCCTGCTGGGGGCCAATATTGGTGTGACCAGCACGTATATTTCTATATTAGACATATATATCCTATTTAAAGTATTTATATCGCTGTATAGCTTCCATAGTTCAGGCTTAGCTTACTTTGGGCTAGGTCAATTGTCCCAAGGTATGCTTAAGTAGTATAAAATATTCTAATTATGTGCTTAATTTCACATCATTTTCATTGTAGAAATTAAGGGTTGAGGTTCTATTTTTTGTCTTGGAACTGTCGTGCAACTATGCTAGTTACAAACTATGCATAAGCTATGAGGTGATGAAGAGTATATTGTTTTCCATATCAGATAACTTTACTATTTCAAGATATTTGAGTTACCAATTCAAAGTTGAGTACAGAAAATTGCATCACAGTTTCTAAAGATATTGTCCAATCTGTCATTTATTTCACAAAGTAGGTACTAACTTAAATAAGTGACACAGTGTGAAGTGGCACCGAAATGACTAAACAAAGAGGGTTACATAGCAGTTTTCTTTTATTCTAAGTTTATTATTTATGCCTTTCGGTCGTATTATAGTCTGGTATTGCCATCATTATTTCAAATACTTTTTTCCTTACGACTACTCCTCCCCGACCCTTGCAAGCGCCAGTCGAACACTACAAACACACATGTCCAAAAATTTAAATAATAATATTATTATTAGGCTAGTCTAGCCCAGTTCCTTAGCACGCGAACTAAACGCTGGAAGCTTAAGCTTCAGTAGCCTTCAGTGGGAGCTGTTAGCTTTTTTTTAAGCAACTAAATAGTGCCTGTCTGGAGTCTACAGTCTTGCTATTGTTAGATTTAGTGACAAAGGTTATCAGAACGAACGTTAGTTCGTTAAAATAAAAATCGTAATAAAAATCGAATGACCACCAAAATAGCGAGAAACGGCGCGTCTGTCTATTGCATTACACGACAAGAGGGTGCTGTAATACCTCTGCCTACTCCTTAAGGAAGGTGTGAACATAATATTTGAAAGTGCATTCAAGCCACTTTGTGTTCGTTATCGACAGAAACAAAGCACCACAAATGGTCCCAAGGTACATTTATATATGTACTGTCATCTTAAAAGCCGTGGTGGCCGAGTGGTTCGAGCAGTTGCCTGCGACGCAAAGGTCGCAAGTTCGAATCCCGACTGTACCAATGAGTTTTTCTGAACTTAAGTACAGTGATTAGTCACACCACGAGCTTTACGGTGAAGGAAAACATTGAGAGGAAACCTGCATACGTCTGAGAAGAAATTCAAAGGCGTATGTATTATCGTGCTTGAGTAACGGCGATGGACTCGCCATCTGTCACGTTGGCACCTAATATACCTCTGGCGGAAAGTGGGTGTGTGGGTATTACCTATACACCTCTGCCTACCCCTTCGGGGACCTTGTGGGAAGGCGTGAGGATATATTATACTGTCATCTTTGTATGGGATTCGTCCAAAAGATTAAGCTATAGTAGAATACCCCTATCCTACCCTCCATAGTAGAATAATGTTGGCAATACCATTTGACCTCAGTTCTATTATGTTCGCTATTGTACGAGTTTCAATGGCTTTTCAAGTAATTATCTGTATTTAAATCGAGTATATGCTATATATAGTACAGTATTTCAAACTTGCCTGAACGTCATCTAATCTTGTTATTTACTGTTTCGCTTTTGCAGATACTCTTCTCTATGTGCATTTGGGCGGTATTTAACGAAAGTGTGCTTTGTTTGCAAGTGTGTAAAGTTGTGTTTTGCTTGTAGATTGTGCCGAACCTGGTGAGAATATTGAAGAATTTGATACTGGCGGGTTATTCACCCGAGCATGATGTGAGCGGAGTGTCGGATCCATTCTTACAGGTAAAAAATCTATACCATTATTATAAAGAGGAAAGATTTGGTTGTTAGTATGTTTGTATGTACGTATGTTTGTATTGAATAGACTCCGAAACCATTGGATCGATTTGAAAAATTCTTTCACCATTTGAAAGCTACATTCACCCTGAGTAACATAGGCTATATTTTATTTTATAAAAAAAAAAACCTATGTCCACCCGTATCCTTACTAATATTATAAATGTGAATGTAAGTTTGTTTGTTACGCTTTCACGTAAAAACTACTTGACCGATATTCATAAAACTTTGTACACATATTCTTGGAGGTGTTAGAAGTAACATAGGATACTTTTTATTTAAAAATAAATCATTTTTACGACAGAAAACGCCGTTTTACTAAAATGGTGATGGCTTATATCCAGGATTAAGACATAGAATACATTTGAATCCCGAAAGATTCAACGCTCTAATATGATAAAAGCAAAAATATGTATGTTGCTCTTCCCACGCGGGCGAAGCCGCGGGCATAAGTTAGTTATTAAATATAGCGAAGTAGCCTAAGTTGAAGGCGTCAGTCGGATATCTAATCTTAGTGTAATAATAATTATGTATATTGCCTTTTGTTATCGTGGAATATTTGGTATTTAAATTAGCAACTTCGTGTTGCGCTTACCATGTATGTACATATTTTAACAGTCCGATAGAAAACACTGTCTTTTATGCTAATGATCGTAGGTTCGAACCAAACAGATGTAATCGAAAATCATTGAAGTAAACTGTTTGACCAAACTTGATTTGAATAATGATCCTTAAATTTTCCACAATACAGGTGAAAATCCTTCGTCTCCTGCGAATACTAGGCAAGAACGACGCCGAAGCGTCTGAAGCGATGAACGACATCCTAGCCCAAGTGGCGACTAACACGGAGACCAGTAAAAACGTCGGCAACACCATTTTGTACGAAACTGTGCTTTCCATCATGGACATTAAGTCTGAGAGTAGCTTGCGCGTGCTCGCCGTAAATATCCTCGGAAGATTCCTGCTCAATAATGACAAGAACATCAGATACGTGGCGCTTAATACCCTCCTGAGGACAGTCCACGTGGACACGTCCGCTGTGCAACGGCATCGGACTACAATCCTAGAGTGTTTAAAGGTAAATCTTATTCCCGTGACGGTAAAGCTTACTTTACTTCGGCCAGTGTTGACCAATCGTAATATAGCTTGAGAATAATCCCCATCTGTTATTTTTTAACAAACAAGCATACGGCCCAACCGATCGAAAACGGTTACCGCAGCCTATTTACGCTTGCAATACCGAAGTATCACTTGCGCGTTTCCACTCTGTGTTCGGAGCGTTATACTGTGCTGCCAACCGAATATAATAATCCTCCCCCCTCCCCAAGGAGCTCATTACTCGAAACCTTATTCACCGCGTAGGAACACAACACAAAAAATACTGTTATTTGGCTACGGACTTCTATAAGGCGAAGGTCCTGCCCCAGTCGGGCAGCTCCAAAGTCGAACCCGTTATGCCCTACCACCCTTGAAGTCCTTTACATTACAATAAATTCCCTATTTTAATCGCAGGACCCGGACGTGTCCATCCGCCGGAGAGCGATGGAGCTGTCCTTCGCGCTGATCAACGGGCAGAACATCCGCAGCATGATGAAGGAGTTGCTGTGCTTCCTCGAGCGCTCCGATGCAGAGTTCAAAGCGCACTGCTCCAGCGCCATGGTGCTGGCGGCGGAGAGATATGCGCCCTCCAGCAAGTGGCATCTGGACGCTCTCTTCAAGGTCTTCCTAAAGGTAATTACCGACTCGACATCGACGGGGAGTTCATCTCCATACCTTGGAACCAAACCCTCACAATGAACGGAGTTTCCGTCCACGAGCGGTCTGATTGGGGATTGGACACTATCAGGCTGGCAACATATGGACAATAACACTGTGGTCGAAATAGCACTAAAATACTTCTTTTTATAAAAATGTTACTAGTAGCAGAATGACACACATGGTGGCATGTGTAAATACTAATTGTACGCGGAACCCAAAATGGCTGTCTCAATATCCTACATAATATACTACATCCAGTCTTATAAAATCAGTACATATATATGTATCACGCCATCTATTTATATATATATATATATATATATATATATATATATATATATATATATATGTATGTCCAGTTTGTTTTGGCTATTGTGATAGTAGCGAGTGTGCTGCGTGTGTCGTCAGACGGGAAACTAACTACGCGTGAATATCGGGTTTTTGAGCTGAACATGGGTTCAGAGTATACCTCCTTATAGGACTAGTGTGTTGTGTTGGCCATAGTGCTTATGGTATGTGTATGCGTCAGGCGGGCAACTACCTGCGCGACGACACGGTGTCGAGCACCATCCAGATCATATCGGCGGCGGCGGGCGAGCGGCAGGCCTACGCCTCCATGCGCCTGTGGGCCGCGCTCGAGCGCTGCGCCGTCTCCGGCGACGCCACAGAGAAGCAGCCGCTGGTTCAGGCTAGTACCTACCCATACCCATACGCCGATATCCTGGAGATTTCTGTTATATAATAAATAATATATCCTCACGCCTTCCCACAAGGGTAGGGTCCCCGAAGGGGTAGACAGAGGTGTGTAGGTAATACCCACACACCCACTTTCCGCCAGGGGTATATCAGGTGCCAACGTGACAGATGGCGAGTCCATCGCCGTTACTCAAGCACGACTATACATACGCCTTTGAATTTCTTCTCACACGTATGCAGGTTTCCTCTCGATGTTTTGCTTCACCGTAAAGCTCGTGGTGTGACTAATCACTGTACTTAAGTTCAGAAAAACTCATTGGTACAGTCGGGATTCGAACTTGCGATCTTTGTGTCGCAGGCAACTGCTCGAACCACTCGGCCAGCACGGCTTTTTAGATTTCTGTTCTTTCTGAATATTTATTATACTCTAGATCACAGGAGTTCTACTTTCTCTGCCTACCCCGTCCTGCATATCCTGCATGATAATATATGAATTTTATCTACAACCATCCTCCTTTACCTTTCTTATTTTTTTTATATATACAGTTTCAGAAAATGGGACAGTTGCATATATATGTGATGGGACTCAATGTAAGGAAGCAAGTAAAAACATGAGCATATATTTACAACACTACCATTTCTAGAACGCAACTGTTTATAATTTTGTTGGACACCCTGTATAATTGACTGGATTGCGACTGGGAAAAAATACACTTTCACAATTGCGCTTTGCGCTCTCACTAAAGCATTGTGTGGTAAATTTGTCCTAACTTGAGTTTTATATATAATAGTGTAAATTCATCAGGTTGCCGCGTGGACGATAGGAGAGTACGGCGATCTGTTGGTGTCTGAAGCCAGTAACTCCATCTCTATGGTTGACGAGGATGGAATCGGTGAGAAGTCGTTTTCTTTATCTATGGACAACATTTACACAAAAAATGGGTAGCATTATTGCCGCTATTAAATATGTAGGTTCTTAATAAGAAACTATTTATTTTGGGTTTTTATTTAATACTATCCAATGTATTATTTTTGTTGCTTAACAACTAATTGAAGATTTTTGCCTACAATTGTTTTAAAATGTGTCGAAAACGTTAACAATCATCCCTGGATAGATGTACAGAGATCCTATAGAAAATTTGCAGTGGCTAGAGAAACGTGTGTGTGTATGTACTTATGTATGTATGTACTTATGTAAGAGAGATATAAATTACACAATCAAAAGTTACATAGAAGAACTTCATGATTTTGTTTAACTTCGCAGAATAACCACTAAAACAAGTATGTACTTTATTTACTTTATACAGGTTATAATAATAATAATCTTTATTTACTCACAAAGCATTTCTTATACTTAATCTAGTGACCAGAGTCTCCTTTTAAGCAAGGATGCCTGTGTTAGGAGACTCCGCTCTTCTATAACTACGAGTAACATTATATGTGTGTGAACATTATAATACCTTAGAAATAATTTTCTGGTTATGTAAGTGTTCCAAGATGTAGTAGAACAAACTTTCCTTCCAAAATACATGCAATTGTTATATTGCCCGCAAACAGAAGGCGACACGTCCTTCTCGGACGAGTTCACCAGACCGGCGGAGGAGTACGTGATCGACGTGTACCAGAAGCTGCTGTGGTCCACGCAGCTGTCCATCTCCACCAAGGAGTACCTGCTGCTGTCGCTCGCCAAGCTCTCCACCAGGTTCACCACGCAGCCTAGTCAGGAGTTAGTACAATTTGTCTGAGTACTTGGTACTTGGTACTTCTTAAGTGACGGCTTCGGGGATTTAGTGTGTAGGTCCTCTTTGCCACACCCGTTTAGTGTGACAACTTGCAAGTATCAAAAAACTATAAGCAATCTTGGAAATACTTCATAATTTATAGTCGCAAAAATAAGTTGAACAAATAACAAATGTTCGTTTAAAATGTTTTCGTGGAGATTTCTGTTCTTTCGAATATTTATTATACTCTAGAGCAATGGAGTTCTACTCTCTCTGCCTACCCCGTCCGGGACTCTGCACCATGATGTATGAATATCATATTTTATAAATTTTCATTTCAGTAAAATCCGCGTGATAATCGACACGTTTGGTTCTCACATTCACATCGAGCTGCAGCAGAGAGGTGTGGAGCTGTCCCAGCTGTACAGGTGTGTTGAATATTCTGGCTTAGTTTTGTTTATATAAGTTAGGATGTTGAGCGTGTGTGCGTGAGGTGCTCACATGCAGTACGCACACTTGCGCACTACACGTTGGGGTGGGCATGTGTGCGTGCGTAAATACATCTAACGAATACATATGCGTAGACTGACTCACACCTAGGCGGTAGCTACGCAGTGTGATGAGCACGTGTGTGCTTGTGTGTGTGTGTGTGTGTGTGTGTGTGCGTGTGTCTGTGTGTGTGTGTGTGTGTATGCATCTATTTCTGATAAGGCAAAGACGTTAAGCAATGTGCGCGTGTAGTGTGAACAGGCGGCACGCGCACCCGTGCACTACACGTTGTGATGAACATGTGTGCGTGCGTACGTAATACACAGAATGTTAAGCACACGGACAATACAATAACGCATACACATGCGTGTGCTCATAGGCTGAAGTCACACACGCTCAGTGTGGTGAGCGGATGTGTATGTGTGTCCGTGTGTCCGTATCTATTTGTATTAGACAAAGACGTGAAGCATTTGCGCGTGTGTTCACAGGCAGCACGCGCACCTGCGGCCGGCGCTGCTGGAGCGCATGCCGCCCATGGAGGCGGCCGAGCCCGAGCCTGCCGCGCTGCCCAGGGACCTCAGCCCCGACGAGCCGCCGCTGCAGGAACAGGTACACACACACAGACACACACACAGGGAGACATAGACACACACACAGACACAGACACACACACACACACACAGACACACACACACACAGGGAGGCACACACACATACAGGGAGACACACTCACACACAGGGAGACACGCACACACACACAGGGAGGCGCACACACACATACAGGGAGACACACACACATACAGGGAGACACACGCACACACACACACACATACAGGGAGACACACGCACACACACACACACACACACACACACACACAGTACATCATCATGTGATGTGTCATCCCAAGTTACACGGGGTACTAATGTATCAAGCTGCACATATGGGCCTGCTGTACCATGCAAGTCGCACATGTGGAATCGTAATGCATTCTAGTGACACGTGTAACTATAAAGTTGTGTCCGCTGCAGGATGCCCTCCTGGACCTGATCATCGGGTCGGACTCTCTGACCAACGGCGACATCGACCACACGCCGCAGCCCGCAGCGCCGAGCAACAACAACAACACGACCAATGTAAATATGCCCAAAGTATATCGAACTAGCCCACAATTTGATGTCATTGATAGATTTTATTCTAGAACAGAACATATCCTATGTTGATATATAGACATGTGCAAAGTTCCATCCAATTCGGTTTAGTAGTTTTTGCGTGAAAGATAAACATCTTCACAAACTGTGGCATTTACAATATTATGTAAACTTTTATTATTAGTATCTGCCACTCTTGGCAACAAGATGAGGATACATACATACATACATACATATCATCACGACAAGTCCCTATAGGGGTAGGCAGAGAGTATAGAGCGCCAGTTCTCTCTAGACTTACATACCTCTTTCGCTTCGTCCACATTCATCAGTCTCTTCATACATGCTCGTCGATTTCGAGTACTCTTAACGTTTCCGTCCTTCAGAGTCCGATCTATTTAGCGTGAGGATATTTTTTTTATTTATTATTAGTAATTAATGAAGTAATTAGTGTTTGTAAGGAGTTGTATGTGTGTGAGCAGGACATCCTGGACCTGCTGAGCGGGCTGGACCTGTCTGCGGGCGCGCCCCCGCCGCAGCCGCAGCAGCAGCCCGCCTTGCTGCTCGACGGGCTGTTCGCGCCGCCCGCCCTCGCCGCGCCGCCCACGCAAGGTGCTGACACCAACATCGTCTTACGACTTTTGATACAGTCCAACCTCGATATAACGTAACTAGAAGGAACTAGATAATATTCGTTATACCAAGTAATTCGTAACAATGAGGTTTGTTATAAAGAGGTTGGATTAAGATTCTTTTTAGCAAAGTTAACGTTACGTAAAGGTTATAATAAGATTGACAAAATTAATAAGAGATTCAAAATTCGTTATAAATTTTGATGAATGTATTCGTAATGTTAAGGTATATTTTACATTAGCTCTCATGGGTAGTCCTAGAGGATTTTGAAGAAGTCGTTAGTTCGAGAAATGTGTTATATTAATGCTACAGTGCAGTTGTAAGTAAGTATAAAGTACATATTGCAATGTCCCCAGAGCTGGGCACCGTGCCGGCGCTGTCCCGCGGCGGCGTGCGCGTGGAGCTGGACGTGCGCCGCGCCGGCGAGGCCGCCACGCTCACCATGCGCGCCGCCACCGACGGACTCGCCACGCTCACGGACTTCCTCTTCCAGGCCGCCGTGCCCAGGGTACTCACTACACCTGCATTATCATTCCACACTACACCCATCATTTAATTCTTGACTTAATTATGTGACACATATTATTATTTATCTTTAAATTTAACTTATTATTATTATAATAATAATAAATCTCTTATAATACAGAATATTTAACATAGAAGCGTAAATATTTAGCATAAAAGCGTTTTCTGGTATGCTATCCTTTTGCAAACCCATAAAAATATGTATTTCTATAGAAAAAGCCTTTTCTAGTCTTAGGTATTTTATCAGATTAATGATTAATCTCTTTTTTGTTTACGAAACAAAAGCAATAAATTATGAATGAATACTTTTACATCGCTAAGCGTGTTTGGTGTATAAGAGATATTTACAAATTTATTATAATATGAGGTATTATTCACTATTTATTTATTTATAAGGTATACCAACAATACACATATTAAACATTCAAGTATGCTTAATCATAAAAATAAAGTCCTAATATGTGTATCAATGTGTATACACACTATTAAACGAGATTTGACATATATTCCTAAATATACACATTTTCAGAAAGATAATCCTCACTTCTTCTAAATAATCCTATAAACATAAACTCGTAAGGTGTTTAGACTTTTCTGATGAGATGTGTATATATAAATGGTTATTGTGACATTCCCAGACATTCCAATTGGACATGATGTCACCATCAGGCACCATCCTGCCCCCGCAGGGTGAGATCACCCAGGTGCTCAAGATCACCAATCCTACCAGGGTGAGAGACGCGAAGCTAATTAGTAATATTATATATGATTTTGGTTGATGGTACCAGGAACGACAGAAAGAGGCAGACCGAGATTAACATACATGAGTGGCTGGACAATCGCAAATAGAGTTGTATTGTTGCCTCCAGTGGCATAGTTAGGTAACCAAAGGCCCTGAAAGCTGCTGAAAGCTATTATCTCGGAACATTTATTCTGAATCTCAGAATAGTCAAGCAGGGTAATTTTACTACACTTAAACTTTAAAAGCATTAGCAAATATATAATCACTCCCACAAGAATCCCCAAGGGGTAGTTAGAGGCGAAGAGATAAATGTCTATCCATACCACAAGCACAACTATTTATCAACCTTATGCAGGTTTCTTCCCAATGTTTTTCTTCACCGTAAACCTCGTGGTGTATTCACTCATACTGTATAAACTCATTAGATTACAGGATACAAAACTTCAATTTTTGTATTGCAAGAGACAACAAAAGTAAAGGTTCATTATTGAATTGTACACAGAGCCCGCTCCGTCTCCGGATAAGAGTATCCTACAATGTAGATGGTAACCCCGTACTGGAACAAGCGGAGGTGAACAACTTCCCTGCAGAGCTGTTCAACTGACGAGGGGCCAGCCTGCCCTGGGGCTGGATGCTGGCCGGCAACACCAACATTGGCCGCCAATAGGTGAAAGCTCACAACAGAGTTGGTACCAAATACAACCTGCAAGGATGGATTGCAAGGTCGATATGGTGTGATGGAACTACTTTCATATCGACTGGACTTGGTCCCATTTAAAGCCAAGTCCTATGGTCATATGCACCAACTTATTGTCTCATACATACATACATATCATCACGCCGAGTCCCTAACGGGGTAGACAGAGAGTATAGAGCGCCAGTTCTTATTACTTATTGTCTCTATATTAATATTACCTAGTAAACCATCCTCGCAAAACCCTGGTCATTGTTGGCCAAGCTATTGGTTGATTGGGGCCAACCGAGCCAGTCGCTACGAGGTAATATCGAATATAATTTTCTACTTTATTCTAGTGTGAAGTGCAAATACCTAAATGTTGTGCGCGATGGTCGGATGTTGCGCGGCGATCTATTTGTATAATTTTCTTAAATTTGCATATTATGAGTTATCAATAACTTAAGTGGTTATCATATACTGTTCAATTAAATCACTTTTGAAGCATTCGATTTTAATACATGAAGTAATAAAAGATGTGATATTTCTATATAAGGATTGTTTCTGCGCATCGTTGGACCATCGTCCCTGTCTCTATAGACGGCAGCCTAACTCTGTTCTACTGTTTCTCGTTAAAGACTGACCACAAATAAATGAAATACCCATCAGCCGTGCCAGAGAGCAATATTTCAGAAGCCACCATTCTAGAGAATATTGCTAGCTTTTATCAAACACTTGTGTTTAGAGATTTGTGAACATTCCACTGTTTAGATTAAGATATCTGATCTTTTAGTCTGAGAATGAGGGCCCAAATGTTTGAGTGATCAGCAAATGAATTGAACAGTAACAAATGTAGAGAACTGATAAAAAGTAATATTAAAAATGTATTTGTTTAGCGCATTTATTATGATCATATAAAACAATCGTTCGGCGAGAACATAATGTGATCAGGTAAGTTCAAAATTGTAAGTATCTGACAGTTTGTTCCACAAGTGACAGTATATGAGAATAAAGATCATGTTTCAGTTATGAATTTATATTTGCTTATTATCCTTGTTACTTGCAATTTTACTGAACTATGAAATTATTTGTTTATTATTGTGTCAATGCTATAAATTTCCAGTTGTATAATAATTAATGTTTTTAATATACCATTTCGCTCGCGATGTATATAACATGAGATTGAGGAACTGTACAGAAGATTTATAAAAACCTATTTAAATTGTGAAATAGGGGGCTGTATTGGAATGTACTTAATAAATATAAATATAAAATTATTATCATAATTTATGTGTGATTCACCACTTAGTCGAGCCTCGTGTATAAAGGTAGTCATTCATTTTACATTTCCACATACAAGCATAATTAAGTCATGCTTCAAAGTAATTAAAAATATATTATGTTTGTAGGTTTTGCTTTTTTTGTATTTAGAATATATAAGTTCTGAGTATTTATTAGTTAAAATTCGTCCCTAGTTCGTTATGGATATTGTTTATGCATTTCGTTAGTGTTAGTTATTTGTGTATTGGATTTGTTGATAGCCTCGGCTGTGGCGAATTCTCTTTCTACACATCTCATTAAGTAATAAAATATTGTATCCCTTACATTTAACCCCCAATTGTGATTATTATTTGGGATCTAACACCTAGTAGATTAGTTGGTAGCATTTTATTATACATCCTATTTATGTTTAGGCTATATCCACTAACATTTCAATAAAGTATTGTGTAGATGTGTTATCCTAGTATATATAGACACTGCAGAACAGAAATGTTATAGATGATGCACGGCAGAGAGCTTGGCAACAGATTATATTATTATTATATCGTAATTTGGTGCTTCGTTTTTATTGTAACCTGATTGAATAGAAGGCCCTCCACACTGTGAGATGTTATCATTTGTAAACTAAAGCTATGAGAAAGATGTACATAATGGTTTTATGTAAATTGGTTAATAAATATTTGAGAATGTTTATATAATCAACATGCTTGTTTCATTTTCTATAGAAAGTAATTTTGTGCATCAATATATCATAAGTTATGGTTCTTACAGGTAACATTTTCAAGTATTCTTACAATAAACAGATTGGTATTACATTTAAAACCTTTTTAATTTTACTTAGCAAAGAGTACAGAGCAATGGAATAACATATTATTTTACTCTATCATAGGAGTAGAGGGCGCTGGTCGGCCACTGACGCTGTTGAAGAGGCGATCCTTGATCATCTGCGCCATGAGGCCGTGAATGACTTCGATGGTAGTCTTGCACGCGTCCTTGGTGGCCTTGCCTAGCTTATCCTCTGTACGTTTCTCATGTGGATCGGCCCCCGCCACTATGAACCCACCGCGACCTGTAAACATTTATTAAGATCTTAAAAAATATACTAGCTTTCCTGGTCTATTAATGAATATATTTCCAATGTAACTCAGAAAGAACCAGTTTTCTCGACGATTTACTATTGTATAAAGAATTTATTGGAAAAGGACGACAACATCAGGCACTAAGGCACAAAAAATATGTGCGTGGATTCTTCATATAAGTGCAAATCTCAAAAAAAAATACTATGAAAGTAAGTTCGAAGCAATTGAATAAAAAGAAGGAATAAATTTCATCCAGTTCGATTTTCTACAATTCTACTTGAAATAATGTTATAAATGTTAGGTTCTATTTAAAAAGCATGTAAGACCCTGGTCTTTCCCTGGAAAATTGAGAGGGAAGCAAGCTCCCACAACAATATGGTATTTATTGCCAGAGGTTTCACTTGAGAATAATTCTATGCTGCATCTATTAAAATCACTGCTGGAGAAAACAAAACCTCAATGGAGAGTTACTTTATGTACTCACCAAGACAAACTTCACTCTGCTCCAACTTATCAGACAAGTCAAATATCTGCCCTGTAGTGTAGTCAGCATTGGTTATCAAGCTAGAGCTACTGAGTGTGTTAACCCAGTACTTATTCCACAGTGAGTCCAACAGTCTGCGGTCTAAAGAGGACTTGAAGTAGGACACTTCTAGTGAGTAATATTGCTTGCAGTGCACCCCAAAGTCTTCTATTTTGTTTAGGGGTATAGTTTGGTACTCTGATGGCTCTTCATTAGCTGGCTTGTACCCCTGCACATAAAGTATATTTTCCAATCTTGATCAACATATATAATTCACTCAGTGTTGCCCACTTACAATTCCGTAAGAATGCATTTTTTTCTAGGTGATTAAAAGTTGACTTTTTAATATTTAAAATTAAAAGATACGACCAGTTGCGAGTTGTAGTCCAAACTGACATTTATTAATAAAATTATAAATATACCCTCATCCAATTATTATAACAAATCAACCTTCAGAACCAATATATAACATACCTTTCCATCATAAACAATAGGAACAAATTATATCAGAAAAATCATAAATTAACAGAAATAGCATTATGCAAAACATGTTATCAAAGGGTTACTTAATCACACAGTGTTATTCATATCTATTAGGGACTCCGATAATATCCGGCCACAGTTCTGGAGGTGGTATCACAATTGGTTGTTCTTGAGATGATTGTGATTCAGAGCTTTCCACTGGACTGCTTCTTGGTGGTGACAGATCGGAGCGCAAATGCTCAGCAGTACGGGTTATCATTTGATCAGCATGGCGCCGATGTAATTCGCCATCTTCCGTTCTCACCATGTAAGAGCTTGGACCCTCCACCATCTCCACCGTGGCTCTCTTCCACTTTTCACCGGGTCCATACATTCGAATTAGCACCGACTGACGCGCTTTGAAGCTCCTAGCCGGCGTACGATGCGCCGCCATCTCCAACTGGCGATTTGCTTGACTGCGTATTGAAGCAGGGTGTAGCACTGATACTGCTGTTTTAAACTTGCGCCCATTAAGCATTTCCGCCGAGGTTTTGTTAGTGCAACTATTTGGTACAATGCGGAGTGCGAACAGCGCTTTAGGCAGCTTTTCATTCCATGGCTTATCTGAATTGGACATCCTCTTCAATTTATTCTTAAAAGTCTGTATGGCCCGCTCAATTTGCCCATTCGAGGCAGGGTGGTACGGAGGCGAATACAAGTGTTTAATTCCGTTATTTTTCAGGAAGGTGTTAAATTCACTTGAGCTAAACGACCGTCCATTATCAGATACAAGTACGTCGGGCAGGCCCTGTGAAGCAAATATCTTCCGAAGTATAGCAATAATCGTACCACTACTCATGGATGGCACTATCTCTGCCTCGAACCATTTACTGTAGCTGTCTATAAGTACTAAAAACACCTTTCCCTGAACGGGGCCTGCAAAGTCAACATGTAGCCGACTCCATGGTTTTTCGGGAACCACCCACGCTTGAGGGTCTTTTGGGGGATTATTTCTCACTGCCTGGCAAGATACACATTCGGCAACAATCCTTTCAATTTGCCGATCCATACCGGGCCACCACACATAACCTCTCGCATAAGCCTTGGTTTGGACAATGCCAGCATGCGGTGCATGCAATAATCTAAGTACCTTATCTTGTAAGGATACAGGTATAATGACTCTGTTGCTCCACAATAAACACTCGCTATCGTGTGAAAGAGCCTCGCGGCGAATCCAAAATGGCTGTATTTCTGGGTCAGTGTTAGATTGCGGCCAGCCATGA
>JACCPG010007907.1:0-14270 GCA_016069955.1 Drepana arcuata
CGATCCGAATCGAATCACAATCGATCCCAAACAAAAACCCCCTTCAACTAATTAATCGAAGCATTGCAGAGAGAGCAAATCGAATCAAACAATTCCAATCGATAATACAAAATCAATAAAATCATTGCCACATTAAGAAAGAAAAAAGATTGGTATAAAAGACGGCGGCGCCTTTTGATCGCGCTCGCTTTCGGCACTCTTTGATATCCTAATAATGCGACCAAATTAAGTCAAACCCGCTAAATGTGTGACGAATTGAGTTATCAAAGTATTACTTTAAGTTTTTGACGTGCGATTGGGACATGATTTTTAAGTGGTATCACCTTCCAGTCTATACTATAACGTTCAGTACTATATTTATATATCTATGAGCAAAAAGAGTCAGCGGAAAATCTCATTCACATCTCTAGATCAAATCTAGAGAATATTGAATGTACATGAAGCGAAAGAAGTATCTAAGTCTTGTGAGAACTAGTGATCTACTCAGTTTGCCTACCTAGTGAGGGATTCGACGTGATGATATGTACGTACATATTTATATATATAATATATTTATATGAGAGCCGTGGTGGCCGAGTGGTTCGAGCAGTTGCCTGCGACGCAAAGGTCGCAAGTTCGAATCCCGACTGTAC
Source organism: Drepana arcuata (assembly GCA_016069955.1). Taxonomy (NCBI): domain Eukaryota; kingdom Metazoa; phylum Arthropoda; class Insecta; order Lepidoptera; family Drepanidae; genus Drepana; species Drepana arcuata. The sequence continues at coordinate 633 of JACCPG010007907.1, forward strand.
CAATGAGTTTTTCTAAAAACTTAAGTACAGTGATTAGTCACACCACGAGCTTTACGGTGAAGGAAAACATCGAGAGGAAACCGGCATACGTCTGAGAAGAAATTCAAAGGCGTATGTATAGTCGTGCTTGAGTAACGGCGATGGACTCGCCATCTGTCACGTTGGCACCTAATACCTCTGGCGGAAAGTGGGTGTGTGGGTATTACCTATACACCTCTGCCTACCCCTTCGGGGACCCTTGTGGGAAGGCGTGAGGATATACATATAAATAATAAAAAAAAATATTTATATGAGAAGGCGTCTATACATATATACGGTCCCTCCGGAGAGAGGCGTGATTATATCAAAAGGGACCGAAGAAAAAGGCATAGGTAGATAACACACCCTCTTGACAGACACCTGACATATTTTAATATGTAAACGTGACAGGTGGCAAGTCAACCGCCGTTTCTCAACGGCATTTAAACTTATTGAATTTAAACATAAATTAAAATAAATAGAGAATTTTCAATTAGTTGTGGATTGCAACAAAATGCCTATTTACAATTACTAGACGCGGAAGGCAGTCCCCAGTAGGATAGGACACACGACAAGCCTTACGAGCATGCACGCAAACCACCTTCCATGCTGAGGTAGGTATACATTGGAGTAAGGCTGCGGTGTTAATTGTTCTTGTATACACTAGCTGTGTCTCGTGGTTTCGCCCCCGTATAATTTTATTTAATTAGTATATTTTATATGTATTATGATGCTGCTCATAATGTATCTCCATGCCAAAGTACATTAAAATCTGTTTAATTATTTTTGTGTGAAAGAGGAACAAACATACTCACCTACTTTGACATATAAGTAGGCTTACATTTTACGAGTATACGGCGATGATACTGGTACCAAAGCACAACATACATATCCTCACGCCTTCCCACAAGGGTCCCCGAAGGGGTAGGCAGAGGTGTATAGGTAATACCCACCCACCCACTTTCCGCCAGAGGTATATTAGGTGCCAACGTGACAGATCGCGAGTCCATCGCCGTTACTCCAGCACGACTATACATACGCCTTTGAATTTCTTCTCAGACGTATGCAGGTTTCCTCACGATGTTTTCCTTCACCGTAAAGCTCGTGGTGTGACTAATCACTGTACTTAAGTTCAGAAGAACTCATTGGTACAGTCGGGATTCGAACTTGCGATCTTTGTGTCGCAGGCAACTGCTCGAACCACTCGGCCACCACGGCCTACATATATATAATATATCTATATGTTTATCTGTCCGTCTATTTTTATGAGCTACTTTACGAAAACGGCTGAGCTGGTAGTCAGGTGGCAGGTATGGCTTAGGCTTAATCTAATTACATCGCGGGTGCATCAGGGGTTGCAACTAGCTTCGTATAAGTATTAATCCATTTATTTCTACTTTAATATTTGCTAAATACTGCAAAGTTCAGCTAAATAGGCAGATTCTGAACGTACGCAATTTAGCTTATCAGCGACGAGGTTGCATCTCGTCCGGCGAGGAATCCGAAACGCTTAGCAAGCCGCGAACTTTGACACGCGACAGATCCTTGTCTCCGGCTGACAATTATTTATTTATACGGCTACCTGCTTTAACGGTGGGTACCGTTATATACATACATATCATCACGCCGAGTCCCTAACGGAGTGGGCAGAGAGTATAGAGCGCCAGTTCTCCCTAGACTTACATACCTCTTTCGCTTCGTCCACATTAATCAGTCTCTTTATACATGCTCGTCGGTTTCGAGTACTCTTGACGTTCCCGTCCTTGAGCGTTTGATCGATTTAATCAAGGTAGTTAGAATGTGTTCTTGTTTATATGTATATAAAAATAATTGTTGCTATTAGTATGTCCTTTATTTCGTCCAATTCTTATAAAACAAGTTTCCTTGAACATTTTATTACAAACTGAAGGTAATTGAAGTACAAGTCACTTGACCGGTGCTATGACGTCACACCCGGCTACGTTTCGCTTAGGTACCATATTATATTAAAACTAGGACCTTAATTGAACTGTTATTTGGTTCGATTGTGCTTATCCTATTACGGATTTTAGATGACACTTTAATATCTCTCTATATCTCAATTGAGAGAATGAGTTAAAAAAATCATTTCATTCATGCATATCTATGTTTACAAACAGATTTCCTTATTTTGAGTCCGGAAGTAATAGGTTCACGAAAAGAGGTTAATCAAATTTATTTCTTTATTTTTCTCTTCTCTGTGAATAAACACAAAAATCCTTTTCAGTCGTTTCGTTTCAGATCGCAGGAGTTAAAATCTAAAATTGAACTTTTCAGCTGCCTTCAGAATATGAGTACCTAATCATATGCTATTAACACGAATACCCACAAATATACAAATAGTCGCCGGCGCGCGCACATCACTCTAATAAATGATCAATGATCGCGGCCTCCGTCGGAAAAATGCCAAATATTCCATACATCACTCGTACTTTGAATATTGACAGGCGTATGGCGTATGATTGCCATAGATCAATGTTTTTTTCAGAGGTGAACATCAAATAAAGAAAAAGGTTAACTTCTTCGAAAATTTGAAATGAAGAGTATACTTTGCATTAATGTGTTTGTATAACTTCACACATTTTCGCGAGACACTTAACATTTATCTGATTTCATAATAAGGTGCCAATGTGATAGATGGCTAGTCTATCGAGTCTACGGATCACTGCTTTAAGGCATGCAAGTTTATTTTTCTTTCTTCTTCGTACTAATTCAGGAATGGCTTATTGGCAGTCGAGATTTGTGCTTGCAGTCTACCTTGCAGATGTCTACTCGAATCGCTCGGCCACGGTGACTTAGATGCAAAATAAACGATATTATATATGTAACTACCCCTACGTAAAAGGGAACAAATGTTAAAAAAGCAAACCGGGGAGTTTGTTTCGCCGTTTCTTCTCATGGCAGGTATTTTTTCTTGGAAACGATGGTAACTTTAGTCTATATTAAACGTGACGTCCAATAAGTGTTCCCTGTGTCCCTTATGTTGAATAAAATATTTTGATTTTGATTGATTTTGATTGATATAAAAAATTAAATAATAGTCGTAACTGAATTTAATAATTTGTAAATATATTATCAAACTGCCAATATCTAAATATTTTCAACTCTATGACCAACATAGAGGTCAAAAACGAAAACGAAATAAAAAAATCGATTGGCGATGTAACGCGAGAGCACATTTGATTACTATTTGTAACTATATTAATCCGATTGAATAGTACTGATGGCATGATTGACGGAGCGTATAACGAGTATATTTTGTCGGCGGGTTGAACGCAGACGCCGCAACGAGAGTTGACCTCTGATGTGACTAATTACTAATTAGAGGAGATTTGACAATCGACCTGTGGTGAGGTTTGTACCTAAAAGGTTAGTTTTTTTTAAGAAACGTTAACAAAATACGTCTAGTGATATACGTAAGTTATGATTAGAGCTAACAAGTGTAAAAATAAATATTATTAATAAATTATTTATATATGCTTTATTGTACACTATATTTAAATTAGATAGTACATCATAGTCATCATACATAATTAGTTATTACTTTATTATTACCTCTGGCGAAAAGTGGGTGTGTGGGTATTACCTATACAATTCTGCCTACCCCTTCGGAGACCCTTGTGGGAAGGCGTGAGGATATATTATTATTATTATTATTGGTTATTATAAATCATTAAAGTCCTTTGAATATGACGATATCGAATGATTTGAAATTCGAATGATTACAAACGTCATACCTGTCCTTCGTATTAAAGAACATAATGCAACAAAATTTTTGGATGTTTGGTCGTTGGTTTCAATATTCCATATTCAAATTTTGAAATGAGAATGAGAGTAAAAATATAATATACAAGCTGTGTCCCCAGGTTTTACTCCCGTTAAAGGTATGCATACATCAAAAGTATTAAAGGTGATTGTACATACATAATGGATTCCGCTCCACTCCCATCCGTAGGTATTCTAGTTAGCGTGATAATATAAGCTTCCCTTAATATAAATGCTTCTTAATGCATTTTTTTAATGGAATTTGAATAGAGAACTTAGGATCAGCGTGTTGAAAAAAAAATCATTATAATAAAAAACTAAAATAAATTACAATATTTTTTTTCTCTGTAAAAAGTCTCTTCTACATGTTCAATCTCTTAATCTTTGACAGAATCGCGTATTGACACCGCGGTGCCGCCAAAGAGCTTTGACATCACGTGACCTTTCAGTAATCGATGCGGTCCTCATCATTAACACTACTAAGTTTTCCCACGTCCTTTCATGACCACATAATTGCTATTTTTTTTATGAATTTAATACTAGATATAATATAGAAAGGGTGACAACTTTGATTTGGGGGTTCAATTGATCTAAGCCGTAGTAGCTTAACGGTTCAAGTCCCTGCTACACTAAGATTGTAAGTGCGAATCCCGACTGTACCAATGAGTTTTTCAGATTTTTAGTACAGTGAATAGTCACACTACGAGCTTTACAGTGAAGGAACATCTGGAAGAAGCCTTCATACATCTGAGAAGAAATGCAAAGGCGTATGTATATTCGTGCATAAGTAACGGCGATGGACTCGCCATCTGTCACGTTGGTACTTATAATATATCTCTGGCGGAAAGTGGGTGTACATACATCTTTGAATTGCTTCTCAAACGTATGCAGGTTCCCTCTCGACGTTATGACACATGGGGAGCGTTTTCCTTCACCGAAAACTAGCTTTACGGTGAAGGAAAACGCTCCTGACTAACTACTGTTCTTAAATTCAGAAAAACAAATTGTTACAGTCGGGTTCGAACATGCGATCTTTGTATCGGAGGCAACTACTCGAACCACTCGGCCACCACGGCTCGAAATAATAATAAACTATTCTGGATTATGATTTCAAATATTATCCCAACACCAAATGACACAATAACCCAAATCCCAGAACTCGAACAATATGCAAACAAAATCACGTATTTTTGAAACAAAATCACACCCCCACTGTTAAGAGTGACGTGGTGATTATCACTGAGAGGATCTTAAAAAAATGTGGTTAGCAAAGTCAAAACATGTGGCTTCTCAGAACTGTGGCGCGCATTGTCTTGTGGCGAATTGTTAATTTTTGAACCCGTTTGGATGATACAGAGTGTTACGTAAAACTAAAAAAAAAATGCTATTTATTTTATTTTCTAAAACTGTCTAAATAGCTCATGATCCTAGCGTAGTCTTAAAAACAATTTACTTAAATGTTGGTTCAGCATTCATCAGCAAATAAGGATTATTTTTCAATCAATGTATTTGAAACCCATGTGTTAAATTAATAATAAGCGTTAAAAGTTAATAAAAAAAATCAATGTGAACAATTAATTTACTCAATGTACCACACGTGTGGCAAACAAGTATGCGGTCCGCATGATGGTAAGCGATTACCGCCGCCTTACTCTCCACAGAAAATATGGAGAGTACAGCATAGTGTGTAGTTTGCGATAAAAAATTGCCAAATAGTTAAAGTAAATATTTTCCTAATCAGCCTGTATATAGTTTCCTGTCATTCTATATTCAAATGGCTGCGCCCGCGCCCCTGCTGATCCTCAAACCCTACCCATAATGAGTCATAAATATTCTATAATCTGTCAAGAATGGGTAGCCTTTAACTGTCATGTAGATGTCATATGAGAAACCAGTTACGAATACTTCGAAAATAAATTGTATAACTTAAGAATATCGAATTAGGATTGAATTTTGCTCGTCGTTCCAGTTTTTGAACCAGATAAATTCATTTTAAGCTTTATTTCCATGGAATTGGGGTTGTAATTTCTTGTAAGGGAATGAAAGATTGATTCCATGAATGAATGCGGTTGTTTGTTTGTGGTCACTTGAATTTGGTGTAAAGTTCCTTTCAATTGTTTTTTCAAATTTGTTTGTATTGTTCCTTTTATTTTGTTCAGTGGAACGAGTGTAGTGCAAGTCATCTAAGTATTGATTATCTGTATATTAAGAGTTAACAGACTGAAAATTATATTTTCAGATTTTGCTCCATGATATTTAAATATGAAAATTATGATTCAATATCAGTAAACGTCTAGTACTAATATATGAAAAACAAAAGTAGTCTAAATTACTTGTTTTAACATTCGCTATCTGTCAGTGAGAGTTTTGTCAAAATCGGTCCAGTCGTGGCAGAGATTAGCCATAACAAACAGACAGGCAACAAATGTATTGTGGTTTTGTTATCAGTGCTTTATATTATACAAGCTGTGCCCGCGACTTCGTCCGCCTGGAATTTAAGTAAAAAGTTTTTGTTCAATTTGTTACAATAAAGGTAGCCTAAGTTAATCCTTATTACATCAGCTATTTGCCAGTGAAAGTCCCGTCAAAATTGGTCCAGCCGTTTCATATATTAGTCTGAACAAACAGACAAAAAAATTTAAAAATGTGATTTTGGTATATGTACCGTGTAACCATCCATATGCATTTAGTAAAAAGCGGTTATTTTAATATTACAAACAAACACTTCAATTATATTTTTTTGTATAGATTAATACAAACTATACTTACTTTTAATTTTTACTTGTCTACAGATAATTAAGAAATAATGAAAACCAGCACATATTTTTGAGATTAATATTTCCATAGATACCTAGAAACATGTTCAGCTTTTGAATATTTCTGTGTATGTTTTCATAAAACTTCACGCTGACTTTACGAGATAGGCAGAGAGAGTAGACTTACTAACTTTGTCGCTTCATGCACATTAATTTGCAGAAAACAATTTGTGTCATAATGAGATGAAGCGAGCCGTCGGTTTGTATAGAGTAGGGAGGTATAATTGTGTAAATAGTCTGCGGGGTTTGACAACGACACTAGATAGAAACAATTTGTTTAACTGCTTCTGTATACGCTCAGCGAGTTGCTTTGATACAGAGACAAGTACTTAAAACACATTTTTTTTCTTAGCTAGCCACGGTGGTTCGTGTAACCGCCTGCTACAAAAATATTGCAAGTTCGAATGCCAACTGTGATTCACACCACGAGCTTCTCGGTGAAGGAAAACATTGAGCGGAACCCTGTATACGTTTAAGAGGAAATTTAAAGGCGTATGTATTGTCATGCTTGAGTAACGGCGATGGACTCGCCATCTGTCACGTTGGCACCTATATCTATCTCTGGCGGAAAGTGGGTGTGTGGGTACTACCTATATACATCTGCCTGCCCCTTCGGGGACCCTTCTGGGAAGGCGAGAAGGTATACTTATAAAGATTTTGACTCGCTCAGCCTTCGTCGTGTGTGCGTCATCGTGGGGAAGTCGACGTAATGACGTACAATGTATGACGTATTAAGTCATACTGTGCGCTTCCAATGGAGATTCCACCCGCGAACGCTCTGGCTGTGGACAGAGCTCCCCGTTGAGGTTTCCCTTGGAGAGTGTACTCTCACACACTCTTATATTACCCTTATACACACCCTCCTTAAAGAACGGTGAAAGGTAGTGTAAAGATTTCTGTAGGGTCGGTGGCGCGAGCGATACCCCTGGTGCTGCAATCCTCTATAGGCGACTGGTTTTCCACCATTGTGGTATAAAACAATTGTAAATAAAATTTCGAACAGCCATAAAGTATCAAAAAAGTGATTCCCAGTACAAAGGTAATCCTATTGTGGTTACATTACACAGTTTACCGCGGAAGTGTAAAAATTTAATCTATTTTAAACATTTGTCGTGCGCTCTCCGGTTTTACTGCTAGTAAATTACCGGTAAACTTATTCACTATACTGAGTACAGAATGACTGTGGTTTATTACGGTTTAGCGGTTGTCTAGCCCGAGCTGCTTAGGTTTTAGTGGAGAAAATTCAATTAACTTGACAAATTAACACCTTGCTACTGTCCTTTATAATCATACTAGGTTTATAACGGTCCTTTCAAAGTGGTGGAAAAGTGGTTTAGTGGGAAATCGGCTCGATTTTTTTAAGATATATAATAACGCTCAGTTTGTGAAATTTTTAACCCGCACTGTGGCAAAGGAATTAATTTCTTTCATCAAACGCTCAGGCTGTGGAATAAACTCCCCAAACGCACGACTGATCAAGACAGACAAGACCAGTGTTACATAATGTATGCTAAATGAACAAATTTACGATAAAATATTTTTGGAGCTAGCGTGGTAGATGGCGATTCCTCAAGCGTGACTATACATACAATTTTAAATTTCTTGTCAAACTTATGTAGGTTGTCTCCCGATGTTTCCCTTCACTGTAAACCACGTGGTGTGATTAATCGCTCAGTAAGATCATCAGGTTATCGGCTCTCTCTATGGTAAACGCTACTCGCATCAATGACGCGAGTAGCGTTTACCATTTTTTAAATTTGAATACCCCTATTACTGCTACAGGAAACTTTGATGTCGGTATTTACGTAATATTGTGATGCCTCCATACAATTTAGGACTTATTTGCCAAAAACAACCAAGCGAATTTAATAACATGGATAGTTTTTATCCACATTAACTTATCTGTATCTTAATGGTTACCCAGTGACCTGCGGTCAAATGACGTGATGTATTAGCTACTGCGCTTGCGCGAGACGTGCAATTAGTCGGTGGCCGGGTCGTGGGATACGTAATTTTCAATATATATATTTAGTATATATAATTATAAGAGTTCCTACTTAATTTTCTTAGCTAATATCATCTACCTAATAAGCGTACTGTATTTATGTTATATTAAAATGCTTTTGGTAGGTAAATAATAAAATAAAAATAATAATATCCTCACGCCTTCCCACAAGGGTCCCCGAAGGGGTAGGCAGAGATGTATGGGTATAACCCACACACCCACTTTCCGTCAGAGGTATATTAGGTGAGTCCATCGCCGTTACTCAAGCATGATTATGCATACGCCTTTTAATTTCTTCTCAGACTTATGCAGGTTTCCTCTCGATGTTTTCCTTCACCGTAAAGCTCGTGGTGTCACTAATCACTGTACTTAAGTTCAGAAAAACTCAATGGTACAGTACAGCAACTGCTCGAACCACTCGGCCACCTCGGCTACTTGATATTTTGGTAGGCAACTCTTCAATATTTCTCTAGGTATATACGAGTATTTTGTGTTATTATACAGCCGTGGTGGCCGACAGGGTTGCAATTCGATTCGATTCGTTTTTACCGATGAGTATTTTTGAATTTAACTTAAGCACAGTGCTAGTCGCACCACGAGTTTTACAGTGAAGGAAAACACCGAGAGGAAACCTACATACGTTTGTCAAATTCAAAGTTGTATGTATAGTCGTGCTTGAGTAACGGCGAGTTAGTATCTACATTGCACCCGTACGGGTTTTTACTTACTGTATGAGATTAGTTGGTTATTACTACATAAACAGCCAGTAAAAATCCTTATTAATTAAAGATATACAAGTGATTCATGATCGTTAAATCGAAAGAGTCTAAAACTCATTAAATTCAAAACATACACGTAATCACTTAAAGTATTTGATGAATACGATACACAATTTGAAGTGATGGGGCCAATAGTTTTTTTTAGGCAAAAAATACTTATAATCGACCTTACCTGCTTTAAAATAATTACTAGCTACATACATATACGATAGACGACCGTCTGGTCTAGTGGTTAGAGCTCCTGACTGCGAAATTGGAGGTCGCGGGTTCGAATCCCGCTGAGGGCAGATATTTGTGTGATGAACACGAGTATTTGTACCTTAGTCTTGGATGTCCTATGTATTTATGTATATATCTATCTATATAAGTAAATATATTGTTGTCTAGTTACCATAACACAAGCTTTGCTTAACTTGGGACTAGGTCAATTTGTGTGGAATTGTCCCAGGTATTTATTTATATTTATTTATTATTTATATTACCATCATGCCAAGTCTGATACGGGGTAGGCAGAGAGAGTAGAGCGCCAGTTCTGTAGACTTACATACCTCTTTCGCTACAACAACATTCATCAGTCTCTTTATACGTACTCACCGGTTTGGAGTTATCTTGTACAAGCATGCAGCCCGCCTGATGGTAAGCGGTTATCGCCATCTATGGACGCTTGCAATACCATGGGTATCATTTACCCGCTGATCCTGCAGGAACCTTTTCACACCTTTCCCGAAGAACTCCATGCTGTTTACTGACCGATCGATTTAATTTAGGTAGTTGAAACGTGGTCTTCATCTGCCTCTTTTTCCAAACACAGATTGTATATCTGTTTCCTAATCTCTCTTTAAGTGAACAATTTATAAATACGAAATCCGTCACTCAAAATATCACATTCCACCAGAATCAATAACCTTACGGCAATGATTCACACGGGAACACCTTTAAATCCTAGTGTTAACTATATTAAAGTCAAATATGAAACTCAGTTAACACTAACGAACATTCCAGTATAACCTGACCCCTATCATTGTGTTTAAAGTATCACACTCAAGCCAAGTTTCAATGTATGAGGGGTCGAGCTACTTTGGTTTTTTAGCTGTAAGGAAGTAATAAAGTCTTTAGCGTATTCTATGTGAGGAATGTGGAAATATTGAATTTATGATCATTTAATTGTAATAATGGATCTGAATAAGGGTGACGTTTTGTTAAGTGCTTGCGAGTACGATCGGTGTAGATTTGATTCTCACGCTGGGGATTTTCTTATCGTTTTTTTTATACCAATTTGAAGAGGACAGACATTAATTCATTGCGGTTATTTATTTATTTTTCATTCGTAACATTACAGTTAGTGCCAACTTGCCGCATATATATTCCAGGTGCCAACGTAATAGATAGCGAGTCCAATGTCGTTACTTAAGGACAACAATTATGTAGTCCTTACAATTTCTATTCAAATATGCCTAGTTTCATCTCGACGTTTTCCTTCACCGCAAAGCTCGTGCATTGGTACAGTCAGGATTCAAACTTGCGATCTTTGTGTCGGATGCACCTACTCGAACCTCTTGGCTACCGCGGCTTCAAGATAAAAAATAATCGCTTTATTCTTACAATAACAAAATAAAACACACACACAACAACTACTATACATTTAACACTGCAACTGAATGTTTGAAAAGGTCATCATATTAAACATTGCAAAGCTTATTTTTTACACACTCTATTAAGAACATGACATCATCCAATCATCGCGAAGATTACCGAGAAAACCTTTATATCGGCCGTGATCACGATTCCTAAACATTTTGGTCTAATTACAAAAAGGCTGGGAAGAAAAAAACATATGCACCAATCAGTTTTTTGCTGAATGCAGTCGGATTGACCGAAAAAATCAATTTTAACCGACTCGTGCCGATTCGCAAAAGGTTGACGAATTAGCCAGGACACAGTATTTATGTGAAAAAAACATGGTACATATTCAATTTAAGTCAGGTTCCGTAGATTGTTTTAATATAATCCGAATAGTATGGAATCACGAATTATTTTTCGGACTCTAACTAACTGCATTCTGTTTTTTTTTTACTAACATTACGACATCTAGTCCCTTGGGTAATCAGTTTCTTCACTCATCCTTTGTAAATGTCCAAGTCAACGTATCATGCCGTTGTGTCATGTTAAAAACACTGCATGTGAAATGAAACAAAAATATATAAGATGAATCTCACCTTGTGATTTTTTTTGTTAGAATAAGACTAGAATATGTTGCTCTGTAAATAAAGATTTATTGTTCATAAATTTCATATACAAAAACTATATCTAATGTAAACAACATAAAAACCTGTAAATAAAGAAACGACATTTAAAGTAAGTAAGTATTTTAAGACAAAACATATATTTCTATTTTATATTATTAAAAGAGCCGTGGTGGCCGAGTCGTTCGAGCTGTTGCCTGCGACGCAAAGGTCGCAAGTTCGAATCCCGACTGTACCAATGAGTTTTTCTGAACTTAAGTACAGTGATTAGTCACACCACGAGCTTTACGGTGAAGGAAAACATTGTGAGGAAACCTGCATACGTCTGAGAAGAAATTCAAAGGCGTATGTATAGTCGTGCTTGAGTAACGGCGATCGACTCGCCATCTGTCACGTTGGCACCTAATATACCTCTGGCGGAAAGTGGGTGTGTGGGTATTACCTATACACCTCTGCCTACCCCTTCGGGGACCCTTGTGGGAAGGCGTGAGGATATTATATCTAATGTAAACAACATAAAAACCTGTAAATAAAGAAACGACATTTAAAGTAAGTAAGTATTTTAAGACATAACATATATTTCTATTTAATATTATAAAAAGAGCCGTGGTGGCCGAGAGGTTCGCCAGTTGCCTGCGACGCAAAGGTCGCAAGTTCGAATCCCGTCTGTACTAATGAGTTATTCTGAACTTAAGTACAGTGATTAGTCACACCACGAGCTTTACGGTGAAGGAAAACATCGAGAGGAAACCTGTCCTGACTAACCTAATTTCTTCTCAGACATATGCATGTTTTCTCTCGATTTATTTTTGATGGTCTGATGTACTCCTATATATTTCAACGGAACCCAAATGTTGTTGATCGGGTAATTTTGATTTCTGTCCATCGTCTCAAAAGCTGTTTATAATTTTTGAATCATTAGGGTTTTCTTGAATTCCCGCAGTAGCCGGTTTTAGTGTAATTATTTTTTTTCTTCACTAAAATACACGATCGGCCGCCATTTTGGCAACGTGATTGAGTGAATTACTTTTTTTGAACAACTTCCTCATTTTTTACACCTCGCGATGACTAATTATGTTGCACCGAGCTGTAATTTGGTCAGTGCAAGTGAGGCGGATATGGAAAACTTGTGCTGAATTGCAAGGTGAGTTGCAGATGTAAAGACTTTAGTGAACGGTGAAGGAAACTATCGAGTGGTTAGTATAGTATAATCGTGACTGAGAAACGAGGATGGCGTCGCCATCTGACACCTTGGCACTTGAATATATCTCTTACGAAAAGAGGGTTATAATAAACCCCGGCCTACCCCTTCAGGGACTCTTATGGGAGACGTGACGATACAACTGAATTAGCAGTACAAGGAAGTAAATATTACTTAGTCTACCAGCACAACCAATAAGAGTTGATGAAATAGAACGTACGTACATTTGGACATGCACACTACGCACAGACAGGATGAGTGAAGGATGATTGACGAAACAGATATACAAAGCCAAAGTGTGTGCAAGAAGAGGCAGAGGAAGACCATTTTCCAACTACCTAGATCAAATCGATCGGACGCTCAAGGACGGGAACGTCAAGAGTACTCGAAACCGACGAGCGTGTATGAATACTCTGGTGAATGTGGACGAAGCGAAAGAGTTATGTAAGTATAGAGAGAACTGGCGCTCTATACTCTCTCGTCCCGTTGGGGACTCGACGTGATGATCTGTATGTATAAGATGTAATCCAAAACGTTTATTTAACGTGCTTGACAACACTCGTCATCTGTCAAGTTGGCACCTTAAGATAATATCTGAAAGAATTGGCTTTGTTACACTGTCTCCGTTCTTTCGGAGCTTCAGTTTGTGAAGTGTATAGATAGATTTATGTGTGTCGTTTTGACACTCAATGTTCAAGTTTTTTATTTGTTTGATTGTCTTTTTGATACTTTAAGATAATAATATAATATATCCTCACGCCTTCCCACAAGGGTCCCCGAAGGGGTAGGCAGA
>JACCPG010007908.1:0-55692 GCA_016069955.1 Drepana arcuata
CATTCATCAGTCTCTTCATACACGCTCGTCGGTTTCGAGTACTCTTAACGTTCCGTCCTTCAGAGTCCGATCTATTTGATCCAGGTAGTTGGAACGTGGCCTTCCTCTGCCTCTTCTTGCACACACTTTTGCTTTGTATATCTGTTTCGTCAATCTTTCTTCACTCATCCTTTCTATGTGTCCAAACCAACGTAACATGCCTTTCTTCATCTTTACAATCACGCCCTCATTCACGCCAGTTGATTTGCGAATCTCTTCATTGCGGATTCGATCTAATATCGTTACGCCGCGCATTTTTCGAAGAGATCGCATCTCAACTGCATTCAAGCTATTTTCATACTTCCTCTGACATACCCAGGATTCGCTGCCATAAAATAAGGTAGGTACCAATATCGCGTTGTGGACAGCAACTCGAGCGAACGCCGACATGGCTCCATTCACCTTATTCCGGCAGTTATCCTTCTTTCAAACATCTTTCATACTTTCCATCTCGTGTAAACATGCTTCCAAGATATACAAATTCATTCACTTGCTCTAGAATTTGCCCATTTACCGATATAGCGCACTCGGTCACTTGTTCATCTCTTTCGAATACCAGAACCTTAGTCTTGCCAGCGTTTAGGCGCAGCCCCTTCTTTTCACATTCTTCTTTCATTATGGTAACTGGTGACTGCAGTTCGCCCTCTGATGACGCCAGTAAAACCGCGTCATCGGCGCGGCGTATAGGAGACAGTTGACAACTAAGTTTCCCATTTCCACTCCACATCCGTTCGTTTTTAAAGGCTCTCAGACAGTTATCTAGATATATAATGAACAATACCCTTGTTTATTGAGCTACATCAAACCAGGGTGACATCTCACCATTAACCCTAACGCACGCCCCGCTATCACTATAGAGTGATTTCACGGCGTGCAGTAGGGAACTGCTCACTCCATATCCAGGCAACACGTCCCAGAGTTCCTTTCGTACGACTCTATCAAATGCCTTCTCCAAGTCGACGAAAGCGCAGAAAACCCTTTGGTTAATATCCAAAAACTTTTCCGCAATTCCGTGAAGCGAGAAGGTTTGATCCATACATCCTCTTCCTGGTCTAAATCCACCTTGGGATTCCCAGAGAAACCTTTCGGATCGCTCTTGCATTCTTATCGTCAGGATCTTCGTATACACTTTACTAGCTAAGCTGACCAAGCTGATGGCTCTGTAGTTTGAGCAGTCCAATCGTGATCCCTTTCCTTCATAGAAAGGCACGATGACTGCTCGCCTCCAGTCGTCCGGAACATCACCCTTTTCCCAGCAAAGATTGCATAGCAAATAGATGACGTCCCAGACCGCTGGTCCACCGTACTTGATCATCTCAGCCGTAATCCCATCTATTCCCGCAGCTTTTCCACATTTCAGACTTCTTATCGCACTTGCAATCTCTCCCATACTTATTTTATCCGCTATAGGATCCTCGACAGATTCTGTTGGAGGCAGCTCTGTGAGTAGATCAGCGGCATCATCATCATACATATCTTTGTAAATATATATATATATATATATATATATAGACACACACACATATATATATATATATATATATATATATCTATATATATATATATATAGACACACATATATATATATATATAGATTAGTAAGATAAAATAATATCCTCACGCCTTCCCACAAGGGTCCCCGAAGGGGTAGGCAGAGGTGTATAGGTAATAACCACACACCCACTTTCCGCCAGAGGTATATTAGGTGCCAACGTGACAGATGGCGAGTCCATCGCCGTTACTCCAGAACGACTATACATACGCCTTTGAATTTCTTCTCAGACATATGCAGGTTTCCTCTCGATGTTTTCTTTCACCGTTAAGCTCGTGGTGTGACTTATCACCGTACTTAAGTTCAGAATAACTCATTGGTAAAGTCGGGATTCGAACTTGCGACCTTTGCGTCGCAGGCCACTCGACCACCACGGCCCCATTATTAAGATTATTTATTAAGTCTTTTTATGATGAAGATGAAATATTATGTATTAATAATCGGCATTAGTAAGATAGTAAGATGGCAATGATTAGGTTTTATTTCGTATATATTGCAAATAATTTGTCTAAACTCCACCCTGTCAAAAAAACGGGACGAAAGATAGTATTCACCCTATTTACATAAATTACAATAATCCTCAAGTAAAACTATATTGATGCGAGTGGAATATAAAGTAGGACGAAATTGGCTTTTATTTTGTAAGTTATGAGGTCTACAATGGTTCGCTTCTCTTGGATTATATCCACGGAAAGTTAACTCATTCCATGGGGCGAGGATCGATCGTCTCTTCTTATCTCTTACATTAATCTGAACATTATGATAAGAGTATTAAAATAATGGTAAATACATATTGTATTACGTACGACGACCGACTGGCTGGACTAGTGGTCAGAGACTGACTGTATCGTTGTCTACTAACCATAACACAATCTTTGCTTAATCTGTGATTTTTGACAATTCGTGTGGAATTGTCCCAAGGTATTTATTTATATTTTACTAGCGATCCGCCCCGGCATCGCTCGGGTACATACATTGTTTTGTACTCAAATGGATTAAGATAACGTTTTTGATATAAGCTCCCAAACAGTAGGTGGTGGTTTCAATCGAATAATGTACTTTAATCTCTACATTGGCAGTCCGCGACCGCTTCCCGTCAACATCTTCGACCGACGACAACGAGAGCGGCACGGACGGCGAGGCGGACCGGTCTCGCCGCGTCAGCATCCACGCGACCCCCCAGCAGGGGATCGTGTCCATACGCAAGCGTCGAGGGAACCTGCCAAAGCACTCGGTCAAGATACTCAAGCGGTGGCTCTACGACCATCGGTACAATGCCTACCCTAGCGACGCCGAGAAGATCACGCTCAGTCAGGAGGCTAATTTGACAGTTCTGCAAGTGAGTACCTGTTCTACTAGATACATATGTCGTGATTCATTGTACTTTTATGAGACAAAGAAATGTGTATGAAACAATCGGGGAATGTGTCTGTCGAATCTTTACTTGAGATTTATTTTATTTTATTTTTATTGCAAAACACTGTTTCATCTTATTAAATTTACTTATCTATACTAATATTATAAAGAGGAAAGATCTGTATGTAAGTATGTTTGTAACGAATTGGCTCAAAAAGTACTGGACCGATTTAAAATATTCTTTCACCATTTGGATGCACCACTGATTAATATAGGATTTTTTAATTGTAAAAAAAAAACCACTAGTCGAAGCCGGGACGGGCCGTTAGTTTAATTATATATTCAATATATTTCTGGACGAGTCCAGTCCCACAACAATCAAATACTGTCATGGCTAAAATGTTTGTTGTTCGATATAAATAGTTCTCATGACGATACGCAACAACTTAGAGCTGTATGGCCACTGACATCGCGTCCCACCCACATACATGGCGAATGGGTTTGAGCAGGTATGCAACTGGTTCATAAACGCTCGGCGCCGCATACTGCCGGAGATGATCAGGCGCGAGGGCCACGACCCGCTGCACTACACCATCTCGCGACGCGGCCGCAAGCAGCCCGCCGCCGCCGCCTCCAGCCAGGGCGTCGTGGTCGCCTCCTGGGAGGGCGTCGAACTTGAGGTACCCCACGCACAGAGCACTATTAATTTATTTTATCGCCTAAATAATATCCTTGATACAAGTCCTTTAATAAGAGACTCAAAATATCCACCCGTTATAAAATTAAAACATTTGTACAATATTCGACATTTTACAACCTCCAGACTTTTGTACAAAGTCTGAAATAATAGTATGTGTGTGTATGTGTGTATATGAAAGTGTTGTAAAATGACTGTATTTACTATGTATTTATATGTACCTCCGGCAGAAAGTGGGTGTGCCTCCTCCTCTACCTACCCCTTTGAGGCCCCTTGTATTTACTATATTTTCCGTACGTAGGTACATACATACCTCATATGATATATCCTCAAGGCTCGGGTCTTCGAAGAGGTGTATAGGTAGTAAGTAGTAAACCACACACCCACTTTCCGCCAGAGATGTATTTTAGATGCCAACGTTACAGATGGCGAGTCCATCGCCGTTACTCAAGCACGACTATACATACGCCTTTGAATTTCTTCTCAGACGTATACAGGTTTCCTCTCGATGTTTTCCTTCGCCGTAAAGCTTGTGGTGTGTAATTACTGTATTTAAGTTCAGAAAAACTCATTGGTACAGGGATACGAACTGCGATCTTCGTGTCGCAGGCTACTCGAACCACTCGGCCACCAAGGCTTACATACATACCTACGTATGTATACGTTACATTATTATACGTCGAGTCTCTCATGTGGTAGGCAGATAGAGAAGACCGCCAGTTTGTTTTGCAATGTAACTTAACGTAATTCGTGACGCAGAACGAAGGGGACCGCAGCGGCCTAGCGGATTACAGCGACGGGCTGCTGGTGTACCGCAGCGACGGGGACGAGGCGGCCGACGGCGAGGAGGGCTACTCGTCCAGCGCCGTCAGCGAGGAGGAGGTCAAGTACGACCCCTCCGTGTGGCAGTCCGTCATCCGCTACGGGCCCGAGGACCGCGAGCTGCACCCCGCCGCTAGGGGGTGAGGCCTCCGCACTTATACTTCACTCACCATGGATTATGATGGATCTAGATTCGTTTACCACAGGCTGTGCCCCGTGGTTTCAGCCGCATACAATATGATGGCATTGGTGGTTATTTAACCCGTAGAGTAGGTTAATGATCTCTACCTGTGCCTAATTTCGTCCTATTCCATTCAGTAGTTACAAGGCACAAATATTCTGCCAAACTTTCGCACTTATAATATTAGTAGGATTGGTATGTAACTATAAACCAATCTGATCTGTTCTCTAAAGATCCGAGTAGTCCAAACACAACTAAAATAGCACATAAATAAACTTATCATACAGACCGAAGAAGTTAAATTATCGTGTACGTTTAATAATTTGCGGATCGATGGCTTATTAGCGAGCGCATGCGAAGCTAAAGATCGCTAGTTGGATCCTAGTGTAATATATAATGGTTCGTCGTGTGAACAGGAGCACGGCGGCCGTGGTGACGGTGCGCACGTCGGAGGGCTCAGAGGGCTCCGGCGGCGAGGGCGGCGACCCCGGCGGCTGGCACCCGCAGCTGGCGCACCTGCCGCAGCTGCCGCACCCGCTGCGCCGCCGCCTGCAGGTACACCACGCCTGCAGATACATTAATACGCCACACTCACACGCAAAGTCACGTGACACACTTACCACACTTACACCACGTACCACGCACATCCCTCATAGAAGTGTCCTGTCGCAGATGGTGCCCAGTACAGCGGGCGCGGGGGAGGGCGAGCGCGACAAGTTCAAGTGCTTGTACCTGCTCGTCGAGACTGCGGTGGCTGTGCGCCAGAGGGAGAAGGAGGCAGAGGAAGTCCCCGTTTAGTGCCAGGTACACACCGACGTGTTTCTATCCTATCAGTTTCTTGCTGGGTACAGGATTTTTAGCACAGCAGGTGTACGAAAAGTGTCTACATGTTTACAAAGGATTTTAAGAGAAATGTCATAATCAACCTTCTATGGTAGATATCAGCCATACATGGCGTAAAAAATATATATATAATTTTCATATACATACTGCTAAATATGAAATGAGTCTCTCAAATGTCAGGACTGTGACTTGTATCAGCAGAGTTAAGCATTCTCCCAGTTTATTCTTACATATTCATCACAGGGGTGCTTTTCCCCAGGTCGGTGTGAAGGCACGGGTGAGGCGAGGCAAGAAGCCGCCTCTACGAAGCTGATCGTTTCGGCTATGACGGTATTATGTGTTCTACGGACTTCCGCTATGGTAGGACACACTATGTTGACATCAAACCGGTTTTTGTGTGAACATTGTATGGAAATACCTACTTTATTTTGATGTAATTTTGGGATTGAACTTTATCATAAATATAATTAACGCAATAATTGATTAAGTAGAAGTTGGGTAAGTTTGTGCACTAGGTTTAACTATAAGTGGGAAAGAATGCTTTTCCATCTAACGATACGGTATCGTGTCGAACGGATTCGATGTTCAGAACGATATGAACGTTCTTATGTCCACGGCATAAGGTCTATAGTTTCACTTTTAAGTTTTAGTGGTTCTAAGTGGAAGATTGTAATTTAATGACAGTAAGGTTGATTGATTTCTATACTTGGTGTAACATTTATGTTCTAATCGTATTGTTTGTGGTATTATATATTGTCTGGCATTAAACAGCGTGATTTGAAAATTCTTCAAATAACTTTCTGATTTTTGTCTGTTTGCATACACTGTAAGGTATAAGATATATATTATAGTTTTCCAAATTAGTATACAAGTGCGCCGTTCTATCGGTGTACACGTATCTTGCACGTAGATTAGACTAAGACTGTATATATTATAAAAACGTATATTTATTTACTTTATTGTTGATATAAATATTGTTTTACTCAACTTAATTGACGATTGGAACAATAAAAGAAACATATTTATATCAATAGTAATGTAAGCGTATATATACGTATATATGTTTAGAAATGTATTGCCGTGTGCGTAAGTCTTGCAAGAACTAAAATAAGTCATCAAACAAGAATGTAATTTTTATTTTCTCATTGCTGGTAAAGTTATTGCCAGTAAAGAGGTATACGTTTAAACTTAACAGCGAGTGAAACCGCGTGGCATATCTAGTTGGTTCGTTTGTGCTGGTGAAAAATATAGCTATGTATTTGTAAATTTCTGCCTCATTTTATTTTTGTTACTTTATCTATGGGATGCCAAACATTTATTATTATTACTATTGGCTCGATTCATTAATATATTACCCACTAATAAATATGTATACTATAAAAGTCCCCCCACCCCCCACCCACGTATTTCTGCCTAAATGCGATAAACTCCGGTATTTTATATTGCGGTTATCACAGTCAGTAAGATGTTGTTTCTGGTTATGTATACAATATATCCGGGTATTACCTTTTTGGGAAGGCATGGTACATATATATCCCGATAAACGTTTGTTAAGTGTGCGCGTCGCGGGTAGACCAAATTTTTTTTCTCATTTGGGCTATACCACATTAAGTATACTAACTTCTTTGGTATTCATGAGATCCTAGTACCTCCTAAAAAGTAATTTGGGTATATAGTTCTCAGTATATAAAACACTTATTAGTCTATTAATTAAAAAACTACCAGCGATGCTTGAGGTTATGGATTTGATTCCCGCTGGGGTTGATAATTGTGTATTGGTACCATCAAACCTAATACATAAACACACTACATAGGTCATCCAAGGAAGTCCTGTGTATTTAAATATATATTTCTTCCTCTATATTGGTGATTAGTCACACCACGAGCTTTACGGTGAAGGAAAACATCGAGAGGAAACCTGCATACGTCTGAGAAGAAATTCAAAGGCGTATGTATAGTCGTGCTTGAGTAACGGCTATGGACTCGCCTGTCACGTTGGCACCTAATATACCTCTGGCGGAAAGTGGGTGTGTGGGTATTACCTATACACCTCTGCCTACCCCTTCGGGGACCCTTGTGGGAAGGCGTGAGGATATATATATATTTACAGGCAACTGCTCGAACCACTCGGCCACCACGGCTCTATATATACTGTTTAGCCCATAGAGCAGCTTTGCATAGTTCGGGGTTGGATCGATTTGGAATTTTAAGAAAAACGTAAAGATATTGTCCCACGATATTGGCAATTATTTAACCTTAATATCATCGAAAATATTATTAGTACATACGATTTTAGATGAAATTGAGGTTGATTAGTATCAACTATTATACTATTATTACTACTATACTATTATTATTATTATATTATTATAGTATCAACCGCCATATATCACTGTAGTCAGTAATATATAGTATATGTATGTAATTGAGATAATTAATATATGTCCGATAAAATATCGCATATAAAACATGAAATATATAAATTACTAGCTTATGCCCGCGGCTTCGCCCGCATGGAAAAAGCAACACATATTTTTGCCTTTATAATATTAGAGCTTTGAATCTTTCGAGATTCAAATGTAGCCTGTCTTAATCCTGGGTATAAGCCATCACCATAAAAAAATATCAGTAAACCGGCTTTTTTCAGTCTTAAAAATGTTTTTTTTTTCAATAAAAAGTATCCTATGTTACTTCTTATACCTCCAGGAATATGTGTACAAACTTTCATGATAATCGGTTATGTAGTTTTTACGTGAAAGCGTAATAAACAAACTTACATTAACATTTATAATATTAGTAAGGATTGGAATATTATCCACTTCTATATATTTAACCAGACCTGTCCAATATAAAGGAACATATTTATCATTCAATATTTTATATACAATTTGTCTTTTATATACATTACATAAAAAAATCCTCTGAATAGATGCAGTGTATTTGAAACTATCACATATAAACATACATATATGTAGGCTTTACATAGTCATGTATGTACCTTAGATTTGGTAGAAATTAGATATGTTACATATTTAAGAGTTAGGGGTCATCCATAAATTACACTAATATCGTGGAATTCTTATAGCTACTCGCCCAGAAAATCTCGCGTTTTCAAACTTACTTAAATTTGTGTGTTTGTTTGTATTGTGTAATGTTTAAAATAAATACTAACATTCGATTTCGGTTTTAAAATTTGACGCCTCGAATGTTCAACCCATCCCACCCATTGTCATACCTGACATACTTCTTCAATCAGCTTTGCCCCCTTATACGTGTGGCGTAATTTATAGATGGTTCCTTAGTATAAAAATCTGTCGATATCCCCATCCCTAGATGGTGTATACTTACAAAGTTCAACACGAGCTGTGTACTGAGTAATATGTACATGAATTTACTAGAATCATTATCATCATACCAGGTTGACAGTTCCAGGAATATTGGACTTTTGGATTTTATAATCTAGTTATTTTTTTAACCTTAAGAGAGTAGTTGTTAGGACAACTTCCTAACGACTACTTTCTTTATGTAAACGCCTAATAGTATCACATCTAACTGCTTTTTGGTTACATTCCATAAAGCTGGTAGCAAGAGGCAGAATTTGTCGATGGTTTTGAATAGACACATGCTTTGAGCAGCATTTATACATTAAAGATTTTAACAAAGGTTAATGAGGATTGAACTAAAATGTCGGCATAATAACGGTAATAATTTTTTTTATTTCAATTTATCATGATTATTTAAAAAAAAAAAATTTCGTACATATTTTCTGTACACATTTGATGCCAACTTGACAGATGGCGAGCCTAGCGTCGTTTCTCATGCATTCATTTACATATGACTTTGATACTTCACAGACGTATGCGCTTCGTTACATTATACCCTCTTTCACTGAAGACCCGTGACATATCACTGTAATTAAGAACCTGCAATCGGGCTACCACAAGTCATCTTATTTACTTACCAATTGAATGATTACTTATATCGATGGTTGTCGATTTATTTCAAAAGCTGAGACACAGTAGACAAATACAGATAGTACCTCGACTACCTACTAAGGACTTCGACGATACAGTACTACAGATGTTCATACACTTGAATAACTATTTGGCGACGAAACATAATCTAACTTCTACTGTGGGATTGACTGAGAAAAATTAAAAATGAAAAGCAATTTCCCGTTATTCAGAATATTGTAATTCAAGTCTGGATACAATTATTGTCGCTCATACTGCATTTCGTGCTTGTATACCGTATAGGTAGGCAGCATTTCTTAGAAAATATTGACCACAAAAATTTGCTTAACCAGTGCAAACCAGTATTTAATACAAACTAATATTATAAAAAACACAATCACACGAGAACGTCAGGATGATATTTGGCGCAGATATATACTATATTCTGAAATGGGACATAGTATGCGTTTTGTTACAGATAAAATAACACGACTACTATGGCGAACATTTATGATATTAGTGTATTTATAATATATAACTTTCGATCGATCTTTCTTACACATAGTACTAATTACTACGACTTTAGAACTCAATTTAGAGTGAAGGAATAATCTTTCTTATGATACTTGTGATACTGCTTGAATTTGTATATTGTGGTTGGGGGTCGATTCATTTAGTTATTATACCACCTTCTGTGTACCTATATACTTTTAGTTTTTTGCTAAAATAATAGTCTTGTTTTAATTTAGACCTTAAGAGCTTAGTAATAATATTTAGTTTCTTTTGCCCTAAGTGCGCTGTTCTTTTATCTAATACCTGACTACAATTACTTAGCATAACGTACGTGTAGTTTCTGTTCATGTAAATATTGTGTAAGGAAGTAATTTGTTAGAGACTGTATGTAATCAAAATTGATTTTGCAAATTTATCGGCTTTTTCTTTACACCCTCATCGCATCCTCTCTTCAACCCTTAGTGTAAACTCATTCTCATCAAATCATTACACAAACACATTTATTCAATTACAAGAGATAGGTATATGATATTTGATTTCAATAGTGAAACATGATAATCACAATACTGAAAAATTAAGCCGTGGTGGCCGAGTGGTTCGACTGCGACACATGGATCGCAAGTTTGAGTCTCGACTGTACCAATGAGTTTCAGAGTTTTCATTCCAGGCAAGTCCATGCCGAGTGGCATTCCACAAGCCATTCACAGGCAGTGTTTAGGGCTGTAAGCAAACGCCAAATCCTATACTTAATATGTTAAATGCGAAAGTTTGTTGATGAGGATGTTTGTTCCTCTTTCACGCTGAAACCACTGAACAGAATTGGATGAAATTTGGCACCGAGATAGATTATTCGCTGGATTAATACATGAGTTATTAAAAACAAAATCACATGGGATAAACCGCGAGGCGCAACTAGTCGACTATGGTAATTCGGACAAGAGTTATCCTTAACAATAAGCTCTGATCGGTATATCATTCAGTCTATCGGTAGTCTAGTGGGCCCAGCCTGTCGCTTCGTCGATGCCCGCTCAGGTTCGGGCGAGGTCCGCTTCCCGCCCGAGTGCTCGCCCTCTACGCCTTGGCTCGGGATGTCCAGCAGCAATCGGTCTGTGCTGTCACCGTGCTCATCCGGCTTGTCATCTGTTGACAATTGACTTTGTAAGGAACATGACTCGTATTCTATTCTACCGGATCCCTAAAACCGTTCTCCCAAATATAAACTTTTCGTACCAACAGACTTTGGCGTAACTGGTTATTGATGAGATCTGTCTGCCTAATGATAAGCGGTTACCACCGACATACCAAATATAAAGTAGTCTATAAATTGAATGAAGGTTTTAATAAGCTATCTAAATTGTTAATCTGTATAGCTGTTTCCGGGCAAGATTTTTCATTGCTTTCGCTTTCTTCAGAAAGAGCTCGATTGTTTTCGTTTAGTTCAGGAAACCTAATCAGTGATCAGACTAGGATTCGAATCTACAACCTTGATTGCTGGTAACAACTACCAAGTGGTTCTCACGGCTCTTTTATGTAACATTATGAGTCAATACATTGCCCTGCAGTACTTATAGTAGGTAAAAAATATTTTTATTATATAGCAATATATCGGAGATTCCTCTGTTATTTTATTATTCATTGATTGCCTACCCACTCAGACTCCGAAGTGGTAAACAAATCTGTAATAACACCTTACTTTCGCTAATAAATAAAATGAACTTATTTTATTTTTTGCATTTTTTATTTTCTATATTGTTTATACTTATATCCTCACGCCTTCCCATAAGGGTCCCGAAGGGTAAGGCCGAGGTGTATAGGTAGTAGATATATGTCAGGTGCCAACGTGACAGATGGCGAGTCCGTCGCCGTTACTCAAGCACGACAAGATACGCCTTTGAATTGCTTCTCAAACATATGCAGGTTTCTCTCGATGTTTTCCTTCAACGTAAAGCTCGTGGTGTGACAAACCACTGTACTTAAGTTCAGAAATATATAAATAGGTAAAATTCGCCCAATATTGTGGCCGAACATGCGATTCAGAAAAGCATTCCTCCATCATGGCATTTATTTACTCAACTTAAAGAAGTTAATAAATAAAATATAAAGAAAAGTATAATTTTAAATGTTTTTGTTTGTTATTTTTATATCGCTATTTTCTCATAATAATTAGAGTGCAAACTCCGTTATAGCTAAATAATACAAAAATATTATACACCTAACAGCTAACTATTGACAAAAAGCTCATTATGAAGACCATGGAGGTAACAAACGTCTAACCGAGGCCCGCCATCTTGCGCAGCTGCTGCAGCCGGAAGCACTCCTGCGCCTGTCGCTGGCGCCGCTTGCGCTCGGCGCGGGCCTCCTCCGAGCACGGCGCCCGCGGGGCCAGCTGCCACGATACACACCGTCACAAGTATACTAAAATGTACTGACGATACGAACCATCAGAAGGACATACTTAAATACGCACTGGCGATATAAACTGTCAGAAATGGTTGTACGTACTAAAGATTGTGCCATCCACGAACACGCCCGACTATTCTTCCCTATAGTTTATCCAATAATGTTTGAGTATTAACTGTACAATGATTACCTATGAGTGCACACGCACACTACAATTTAAGAGTCAGGTCATACTCCCCGCATTCCGAGACCCCTCGACTAGAAATTGGTGGGGTGCGTCTTCGTGGATGGCACTATCTATAAAATATGTACTGAAGTATTAGTATATAGTAAGTGAAGCAAGTACAAAAATAATTTATTAGATTTTTCGGGAATGAATATAAATTGAATGAATGAATAAATTTTCTGGAAATAATTTATTTCCGTTCAGTATTTTTTGAGTGCTTGAATCACAAACAACCTCACATTAGTCGCGGAAAAAGTTGTCATTGACACTCGCTCACGCTAACCATAGTGGTTAGCGTGAGCGGGAACAGAAATTGATTTCGTGTAGGTCGCTGACCGGAATAAATTCTGTAAAAAATAATATACGGCGTGCGTGTATAAACGTGAATTACACTCAAAGTACCTCTTGGTGACGGGACCAGACAATTGCTCGCATTTGCAGCTTAAGGGAGCTGCAAATGCGAGTTATCTCTTTCCAGTTATCTCTTACTCATGTTTCTTTAGATGAAAAATTATCAGTTAACCCAACCAAATATTTTGAACCCAACAACGTAAATTTTGGTTTGTTTAAAAATCCATTGGGTAGAAAAAAACTAAATAGTGACACAAAAACTGAACAATCAAACATATTGTAATTCCAAACAGTTTATTACAATAAAACATGTAACTACTGGGAAGTCACACAAAATCTTAACAAAAATTTACCTAAAACGTATACGTATAAATATATAAACTATATACATAAATATATAAACTTACTGTAGTGTACAACAAGTACCCCAATTACCTAATCATAAGAAAACTATACTTATAACACGGCTAAAATGCAAGGAAATTGCAATGCAATAAAGCTAACTTTGAAACTCCGTGCTAAATTCTATGGAACGCGTCATAGATAGTCCGTCCGACCAAATTAAATTGTCACTCCGGACTGCGCTTAATATTCGAACTTATATTATGTATAATAAAAATAAATTTTTCATTAGGCAGAAATTGTTGAAAAAATGAAAACTAGTTTTTATTAAAAAACAATTTTGGCGTTCTTAAAATATGTAAAAAAAAAATCAATCGCGCAGCCCAGCCAGCCAAGCAAACCGCAATCAAAACACAGCCTGTACCACTACCCTTAAGTACTACTGACTACTCACACTACCTGTCTGTACACTATCACCATACTATAAAAACATGGAAAAATTCATTACAAAATAGTTTACCAAATATGGGATTACTAACCTATACGACCGAATTCCTGTAAACGATACTAAACCCACCGTCTCTAATGTCTTTACCAATGAGATTTGTGTCTAAATAATGCTAATCATAAAAGAAGTACGTTCTGACATCCTGTAGTACATTGTACTTTATAGAATATGTAACGTTTATTATTAATGCGGGGCGGCCGGCGACGCGCGCTCAACGGGGAACTGTTTCTCAACCTGCTCCGCGACCCACTTCTTCACCTTCTGCTCCGTCCAGAAGCCGTCGTAGAAGATGGTCGGTTTGATCCAACATCCCTGCGAAGGAGGCTGCGGCCCGTAGTGGACAGGATCTCCCTCCGGCCCGCCCCTCTTACATTCCATCGACCCACCGCGACCGTTCACAACCAAACTGCGCGGGGGGATATTAAAGTTGACGTTCACGTTACTGTGCGGCCTGTCATACGGCTCGTAGGTGAAGTGCCACGGGCCGGAGTACTCGTAGTAGTTGGGGTACACGTGGGGGGCCGGCGGCGGCGGCATGCGCGGCGCGCCGAACAGTGGGGGGGCCATGGGCTGGAGCACGAAACTTACGTTGGGGTTGGCGGGGGGTCGCACTGCGGGCGGCGGGCGGGCTGTGGGGGGCGCGGGGGCAGCGGCGGAGGGCATGGGCGCCGTGCGCGCCACGGGTGCCGGCGCCCGCGCCCCGCCGAGCACGCCTTCGCTCTCCTTCCTCAGCCCTTTGCCCGGCGAGGTCTTCGGCTCCAGTTTATTGCAAATGTTCTGGTTGTTTTCCAATAAAGTTTCAGCCTGCGCCACTGGTGCACTGTACTCGCTGCGAGGTAGCTCCAGCGCTTCCATCAGCTCAGTAGCTACGCTGCCACCGAAGCTGAGTAAGGTCTCACGGAGTGCATTTGTGACTGCACACTGGGGAGTAACATAATGGTTGACTAGCAATAATCAGAGTAATAACAATTTAATAGATACAAACATCACTTCATCTAAAATCACTGCACACAGGTACATACTCTTACAGCCATAGAGATAAAAAAATCTCACCTTCCTAGACTTATGAATAGAGAGACCCTTGCTGGACGCCACAGAGGTAGCATAGCCTATATTCTCTCTGTGTATGTCAAAACTCTTCACAGTAATAGAGACAAACGCCACCACTCCAGCAAAGTATTTACCATTGGAGAAGTCCACAAAGTCTGCAACAGTTTTGTGCAATCATAAATAATAACTCTTAATACTTACTTCTCATTGAGAATCATTAATTACTTAAAAACTCAAAAGAAATTAACAATTGAGTAAAAATTTTAAATACAATGATGGTATGGTTACACTTTAACCTCTTATAACTATAGGGATGCCAGAGGTATCACATATATGTAAATCTTATAGTGGCCTGATATCTTTTCAGTATCACCAAAGGAACACCATCTATAATGTGGACAGCACAGGAGAAAACCAAGGCAACATCAATTTTAAATTGAAGCTATCCCTAGGTCACTTCCATACTTAACAAATATTAATACATATATTTAAATATTTTTTTATTGGATGCACATTGTCTTCTTTGTCAACATCCAACATTTAGTTATATCAATAAAGACATAGAAAGTAAACCACCAGCTCTCTCTTCAAACATGCTCTCCTCACACCAAGTCCCTAATGGGGTAGGTAGACAGTATAGAGTGCCAGCTCTCTCTTGATAAAAATATATTATAATATAATATACTATGGTTGTTATGTGGTTCTCACACTCACCTAGTTCCTGCTTAGTAACTGTCCAACTCCAGTTATTGAAGCCCCATTGGGAGTGACCAAAGTTGATGAGCTGTTGCCTCCGCTGATGTTGTTCATTGTCATCCTCACCGTAAGGAGGATCGGGAGTTGATGAGGAGTCAGGCTGAGAAGAATATATATGAAATCATCTGCCAGTCCTGATTTATTATAGTATGCCTCTAAATATGATTAAAATTAAAGAATGTCCTTATTCACCACTTAATTATGTGATGTTAATTAACTGGTTTCACACAACAACAGAAAATTCAATTATTCGCCTCTAATCTAAAATAATCAAACAGAACATTGGATGAACATAGACACAATCAACTATGTTCTTTTGCAGCTACATATTATCCTTACCATTTTAATGATGCAATTGGAGACTGGAAATCCAGGTTTTCTTTGCATTCTTCTTGAAAGTAAATTCGTTTGTTCTGTTCTGCAACATCAAACCTTTGCAGGTTTGCAGGACCGGAACAAATCAATTCACCGAATATACTTTATCTAACGAATGTATAACGTCCTACTGTATGAACTTTTTTCTTCTTCTTAAATTTATTGTATAGAATTAATATTTGTATTCCAAAAGTGCCAAAATTGTTCCCAAAACAACTTGCAAAATAAATAAACGGTAATGCGATCGGCGGCGCAGCGCTTCGCTTGGCTATCTTTTTCTACGACTGTCAGTCAGTCAGTCAAGTCAATTCAAAGTCAATAGTAGTTTAGTAGTCTATGATTGTCATCTAAGTCATCAGGTTCTGTGTAAGTGCTGCATATAACGCTTTAAACATTATACTGTACCATACAATCATGTGGAGTTTGATGCATCTGTAAAGCTTAAAAATAAAAGCAGTATTTTTCTGTTTTTATAAAGGAAATATATTATACACCAGTGAAAGCCCGCAGACAGTAAAAAAATACAGCAGTCTGTGGTTGTGGAAGCTATAGTTGAAGGTATTCTGTGGCTTCCTTTCTCGTCATTTAATATTTTTGCATTGCCAAAGTTTGTTTACCTTTCATTCAGATTTCAATATTTATTTCAAACTTAGATTATTATTGAACAAATCGATTTCTATTAATTTTTTAGGAAACAGAAGATATAATAGAATTATTATGTCGGACATATTGGAAATAGATGGGAGTATTTTGGAAGGGGTACGTGGATCTTAAAAAGTTTAAATGATCTAGCTATATATATATATAAGTATCAGAAAAAGTTATTTACCTATGTGAGATTTTTATGTAGTCGCACCTTACACCCCTTAGGTGGCCATCCTACACACAAAAAACTAGTAATACACAATATTTTAAATAATGATTATTATTTTTCAGGGTGGTCAAATCCTTAGGATATCAATATCTTTAAGTGCCATACTAGGTGTGCCATTGAGGGTAACAAATATCAGAGCTGGCCGTAGCAAGCCAGGGCTAGCAGCACAGCACTTGAAAGGTATAATAAATAATAATAATAAAATAGTATTGGGTAACATTGTTTTGGCACAGAAAAAACATATGTAGGTTTAAGGTATTTTCTTAGTTTAAATTGAAGGAACTTGAGAAGTTCTATAATTCTACTACTTAAAAGGATATTTTTTTATGTTTTTACAAAACTAATGCGGAGGCACATCTTTGACAAGAAACTGCTATAATATTTCTTAAAGGTGTTAGTGTTACAAGTTGTTGAGCAATTCCCATTTTGAATGGGAGATACTATAGTGCCTAGGTTGGGTCTTGGGTATGCATTCAAGCCTTTGATTGCCACATAAGGGATATGGATGTCCGTAAGGGGCGAAAAGAGTGGGGGTTCAAATAAGTTACTGAATTGCATTTGCCCAAATTCCAGGTATACAATTAGTGGCAGACATGTGTCAGGGCAAATTGAAAGGTGCAAGTGTAGGATCTACTGAAGTGGAGTTCAGGCCGGGCAAGATCAAGGGAGGCCGCTATCTGGCAGACACACACACTGCTGGGTAAGGACTTAAGCATATACATCTTATTCATAAGGCAAATATTGTCAATTATATAATTTTCAATACTGATTCTTATTATAATTGGCTGGTTATTTAATTATTGATTATATATAGGTAATGTGTGTTTTCTTATTAATACATTTACTACTACGCTAGGTTTACATCTCTTCCTTCTTTGAAATACAACATTTGTACTTTAAAATTTATAATTACTATGGAATAAATTAGTATGCAGAGTTAAGCTAATTTTTTTATTTTTCCGAGGCATGTCAACTGTATTTATCCCATTTTCATACTTCCTCTGACATAACCAGGATTCGCTGCTGTACAATAAATCAGCTACCATTATCGCATTATGGACAGTATTGACTTGAGCATTCTTGCTCAGACTTTAACTGCCCATTATTATTCTTTTTTTATTATACTACTTGGGTGACAAACAAGCATGCTGTCCGCCTGATAGTAAGCGTTACCGTTGCCTGAAATGGCCCCATTTTCTTTATTATCATTATGGCAGTTAACTTTCTTTCTATGTATCTTTCATACTTCCATACATTGCGTGTAACATGCTTCCTACAGATTCATTCACTTGCTCGAAAACTTGTCCATTTACAGATATAACACACTCGGTCACTTGTTCATCCCTTTCGAATACCAGAACCTTAGTCTTGCCAGCGTTTAGGCGCAGCCCCTTCTTTTCACAGTCTTCTTTAATTATGGTAATTACTCTCTGCAATTGATCTTCTGGTAACGCCAGAGCCAGTTACAAATATTTTGGTTATAATTCGATTTAACATCTTTGATAAATAATGTAAGTGGACAAAGCGAAAGAAGTATGTAAGGATTGTAGCAAGTGGAAAGAAGTGGTCTCTGCCTACCCCTACGGGAAAGAGGCATGATTATATGTATGTATCTTTCGGTATGAATTAGATATCCTTAAGCACATGTAATGTGTCCCACGTACAGGTCCATCAGCCTGCTGCTGCAGGTGGCGCTGCCGTGCGCGCTGCTGGCGGACGCGGCCGTGACGCTGGACCTCAAGGGCGGCACCAACGCCGCCATGGCGCCGCAGATCGACTACGTCACGGAGGTGTTCCGCTACTTGCTCAGGAAGTTCGGCGCGGATTTCAACTTCAGCTTGCACAGGAGAGGGTGAGACATACGTTCTAAAAAAATATTGGTTTAAACAGAGATAGTAGAGCGACAGACCTCTGTAGACTTACACAATCGCGTACCTGTGTACCTTAAAAATAAAGTACATAGTGGGGCGCGTCTTCGTGGATGTGTCACTATCTATATAGTGTCGCCGACGCATTCGTCGACAAAATGTCTATATAGGGTTTTTTTGGTAGGACGCGTGTTTAGAAACATAAGAATCGGTAGCAGAATTAAACTCTCTCTGAACTTATTGAGAATTACTTATTGAGTAATTTGAAAAGCTTGTACGAGCGTGTAGTGTATATACAATAATAATAATAGTGTATTCAGTAACAAAGTTTTACATTAATTTAAACTATTGACCATAGACTCCTTTTAAGGAAGCCTGTCATTGTCGCGTGACATTTATATACTGTATTGCAGGTATTTCCCGAAAGGCGGCGGCTACATCACGGTCGACGTGAAGCCTGTACGAAAATTCCAAGCGATCAACTTGACTGAACGTGGCAGTGTGGAAAAAATATTCGGATGGAGTTATGTTGCCGGCACTTTGCCTGTCAAGGTAAGCCCTTCCAACACAATTCATACTTGCGATGCTTGCGAGCTGTTGACTTATTCATGATTAGTTGTGCCCGGTATCACGCGTAGCATTTGATTTCATTGGTAATTTTCTGGTATAAAACACTAGCGGTCCGTCCCGGCTTCGCTCGGGTGGACATAAGATTTGTTTTCTATAAGAAAATATATTCCTAGTTATAACTAGGATAAGGGGTCTGTTCGCGGGCTGGCGATCCTGCGCTGGGGGTCCCTGTTCTGCAGTCGCAGACCGCATCAAAAGCTGGAGGCTTCAAGATGCGGCTATTAGAGACAGATATCAAGAAAGGGTATCTGAACAGCCAGCCTGTCCACCGAAAGATGTGTTTGAGAGTGTCGATGTTTGTTGGCAGTTCCTTAAGTCCAGCATATTATGCGCCGCGAAAGAGGTTTGTGGCATTTCGAAAGGGCGGACAACCAAAAATGGCGATGGTTGGTGGGATGATGAAGTGAAAGAAGAAGTTAAAAAGAAGAAGGATGCAAGGCAAAACATTTTGGCTATGTCCAGCTCAAGTGAGAGTATGAAAGAAAAGATGAAAAAAAAATACCGCCTGCAAAAAAATCGTACGAAAGAGATAATAGCTCAGAAGCGTGAGAGGTTCCAAATGACTGTAGACGAAAAACTGTCACAGAATTTCAAGGACAATGCAAAACTTTTTTGGAGGGAAGCTAAGAAGTCCAGAAATTGTGTTACAGCTAGTAGTAGGATGAATGTGATTTTCTCGAAGGACAATAACATACTGACTGACAAAACAGACGTCCTCAGGCGATGGAGTGAATTTTACAAAGATATGTATGATGATGATGCCGCTGATCTACTCACAGAGCTGCCTCCAACAGAATCTGTCGAGGATCCTATAGCGGATAAAATAAGCGGATAATGGGAGAGATTGTAAGTGCGATAAGAAGTCTGAAATGTGGAAAAGCTGCGGGAATAGATGGGATTACGGCTGAGATGATCAAGTACGGTGGACCAGCGGTCTGGGACGAGGTCTATTTGCTATGCAATCTTTGCTGGGAAAAGGGTGATATTCCGGACGACTGGAGGCGAGCAGTCATCGTGCCTTTCTATCAAGGAAAGGGATCACGATTGGACTGCTCAAACTACAGAGCCATCAGCTTGGTCAGCTTAGCTAGTAAAGTGTACACGAAGATCCTGACGATAAGAATGCAAGAGCGATCCGAAAGGTTTCCCTGGGAATCCCAAGGTGGATTTAGACCAGGAAGAGGATGTATGGATCAAACCTTCTCGCTTCGCGGAATCGCGGAAAAGTTTTTGAATATTAACCAAAAGGTTTTCTGCGCTTTTGTCGACTTGGAGAAGGCATTTGATAGAGTCGTACGAAAGGAACTCTGGGACGTGTTGCCTGGATATGGAGTGAGCAGTTCCCTACTGCATACCGTGAAATCACTCTATAGTGATAGCGAGGCGTGCGTTAGGGTTAATGGTGAGATGTCACCCTGGTTTGATGTGAAGTCGGGGGTCAAACAAGGGTGTATCATGTCTGCCTGGCTGTTCATTATATATCTAGATAACTGTCTGAGAGCACCAAGAACGAACGGATGTGGAGTGAAAATGGGAAACTTAGTGGTCAACTGCCTATTATACGCCGATGACGCGGTTTTACTGGCGTCATCAGAGGGCGAACTGCAGTCACTAGTTACCATAATGAAAGTAGAATGTGAAAAGAAGGGGCTGCGCCTAAACGCTGGCAAGACAAGGCTGGCAAGGTTCTGGTATTCGAAAGAGATGAACAAGTGACCGAGTGTGCTATATCGGTAAATGGGCAAATTCTAGAGCAAGTGAATGAATTTGTATATCTTGGAAGCATGTTCACACGAGATGGAAAGTATGAAAAAGATATTGAAAGAAGGATAACTGCTGGAAATAAGGTGAATGGAGCCATGTCGGCGTTGATGGGCAGTAAAAGTCTGAGCAAGAATGCTCGAGTTGCTGTCCACAACGCGATATTGGTACCCACCTTATTGTATGGCAGCGAATCCTGGGTATGTCAGAGGAAGTATGAAAATAGCTTGAATGCAGTCGAGATGCGATCTCTTCGAAAAATGTGCGGCGTCACGATATTAGATCGAATCCGCAATGAAGAGATTCGCAAATCAACTGTCGTGAATGAGGGCGTGATTGTAAAGATGAAGAAAGGCATGTTACGTTGGTTTGGACACATAGAAAGGATGAGCGAAGAAAGATTGACGAAACAGATATACAAAGCAAAAGTGTGTGCAAGAAGAGGCAGAGGAAGGCCACGTTCCAACTACCTGGATCAAATAGATCGGACTCTGAAGGACGGAACGTTAAGAGTACTCGAAACCGACGAGCATGTATGAAGAGACTGATGAATGTGGACGAAGCGAAAGAGGTATGTAAGTCTAGAGAGAACTGGCGCTCTATACTCTCTGCCTACCCCGTTAGGGACTTGGCGTGATGATATGTATGTATGTAAGAAAATATAGTCTATGTCACTCAGGGTGAATGTAGCTTTCCAATGGTAGAATAATTTTTCTAATCGGTTCAGTAGTTTCGGAGCCTATTCAATACAAACAAACTTACATACAAACATACTTACATACAAATCTTTACTCTTTATAATAATAATATAGACTAGTATAGATTATCGTATTTGTTATTCCACCTAATAATCTATCTCGATGCCAAAACTCATCCAATTCCGTTCAGCCGTTCTGGCATGATGAGCAACAAACGTCCGCATCTCTAAAATGAGAATGCATTTTGACTTTCATTATCATGATCTACCTACATAAAATCATTTTTCATTTACAATCACCTCGCGTCGTGTAGTGTCGGAATCTGCATCGACATGTCAGATGGCCTTTGAATTTCTGCAGAAGTTTGCAGGTTTCCTAACGTTATTTTCCCCCACCCTAAAGCTGCACTAGTCAAAACTAGCTTTAATACCCTCACTCCTTTCCAAAAAGATAGAAAGGTGTAGGCGTAGTTGTAATAGCAACCTCTTTCGCGTTTAGTGACAGATGGCGAGTCCGTCGACGACTCTACGTACATTTTTCCTTTATGTTTTATCTTTACTTTAAAGCTCCTGGTGTGACCGCTCATACTTGAGTTTGGTTATAGCTTGCACACCAGATGTCCGAGGGTGCGATCCAGGAGTTGCAAAATGAGCATACCGACATAGACATCGACTGCTACAAGGAAGACAGGGAGTACGCGCCAGACAATGGCAGCGGTATAATGTGAGTTACCAATAATTTAAAACCGACATTTAAATAATATCTTTACGCCTTGCTAAAACAGTATTTGAAGGGTTAGTTAGAAGCGTGTAAGTCACGCTCTTTTCGCTATAGATATGTTAGGTAAGGTCAAGCACTACGTACGGGTTGTAAATCTTAAGCATTGCAAAGCTAGGGGTTTTATGAAGTTGATGTGTAAATTTCAACATAACCACTATCGGAATACCGTCGGGCCCGTTGAATATATAGACGTCCAGAGATAGTGTAATTGAAATAATATTTAGATAATATCCACGGTATGTGAATATTTAGTAGAGTAATGGTGTGTGTGTGTGTGTAAGTGTGGTGGCGCAGACCAGCGGCGGCTGCGTGCTGGGCAGCGACGCGCTGGGGCGGCGCGAGCTGTCGCCGCAGCGCGTAGGGCGGGCGGCTGGCAGCGGCCTGCGCGCACAGCTGCGCGCCGCCGCCTGCCTCGACCAACACGCACAGGTGCGCACACACACGCACACACACGCACACACACGCACTCACACACGCGCACGTACACACGCAAACACGCGCACGAACGCACGCGCACGTACACACGCAAACACGCGCACGAACGCACGCGCACGTACACACGCATACGCACGCACACACACACGCACGCATGCACACACACACGCATCCCAGCGCGTGCTGGCTAGCGACGTGCTTTCTGTTGAAGGTATCCATTGCTATGCAGCATTTCAGACACTTACTGCACAGGCCGTGCTATTCTCTCTCACTGTAGGTAAGCTGTGAACGACTTGTTTGATATTAGAGTACATCTTGTAGTGTATCCGATTGAGTTGGACTAAACCTCGTGTGTTCACTATGTGTTAATGTTCTGTTGACTTCTAAATATTTAGGTACAGGCGAGTATTTTGCTACAGAGTGTACCCATCTGTTGGTCACAGGATCAGTTAATAATATACATGGCGCTGGGTGAAGGCAAGTCGTCGGTGCGAGTGGGAGAGATCACACTCCACACCAGAACTGCCATGCACATAGCTGAGACCATTGCTAAGGTAATCTTTCTTTAACATTATACATTGATCAATCTATCTCTGTGCCAAATTTCGTTCAATTCTCTTCAGCTGTTTTGGCGTGATTGAATAACAAACTTCATATTAGATTTGTAGAACATATATTACAACAGTGACTTATTGTAGAGCCGTGGTGGCCGAGTGCTATGAATATTGGAGGTGTGCGTGCCTTTCTTCTGAACTGAACAGTGATTTATTAGGAAGTATTGCTTCTGAAACGTGCTGTGCGAAGCACTCGCCGTCTGTCACTTAATTTTTTTTTTTTTATACAAAAAGTGTGGCAAACAAGCATACGGCCCATCTGATGGGAAACTGTTACCGCAGCCTATTTACGCTCACGATACCGAAGTATGACTTGCGTGTTGCCACTCTGTGTTCGGAGAGTTATAGTGTGTTGGCAGCATAATGGGTTTAATCCCTCTGCTTTCAAAACAATGTAACACATCCTCCCCCCTCCCCAAGGAGCTCATTACTGGAAACCTTATTCACCACGTAGGAACACAACACAAAAAAAATTATTATTTGGCTACGGACTTCTATAAGAGGTCCTGCCCCAGTCGGGCAGCTCCGAATTCGAACGGGAAACCCGTTATGCCCTACCTCTCTCATAGATATCTACATGTCATGACGAGGCAGAGAGAGTAGAGCGCCAGTTCTTTATTAACATATAGACCCTCACTTTTTATATATCTATTATCTGTGACACATAAAATGTGAGAATTATACCTTGTAATATTTTTTGTTGCAGACGAAGTTCACAGTACAAGAGCTCGGAGAGCAGAATATAATAGAGTGTACCGGACTAGGGTTTATCAACGCGAGTGTGCAATCATAATATGTAGGATTAAAGGCACTAGTCTCTTGGCTAAGCGGTATTCTGTTTTTTTATGTTTAATTATGCAAAACATCTGAGAGCAGATGCGTTTGCTTGCTCTTTCACAGCGTGCTACGCCCCGATTGGAGGACTCTTATACTCGCCGCCACGTTATACAATATTTATGTATTTATTGAATGTTCCATGTTTATAAATATATATATGTATTACATAGTGCCATCCACGAACACGCGCCCCATTATTCTTTCCTATAGTTTATAGTGTAAGTGTGCAACCTTCCACTAATGTTTGAGAATTGTCGCTACACACTGCTTACCTATTAGCGCACACGCACACTACAATTAACCCCTCGACTAGAAATTGGTGGGACACGTCTTCGTGAATGGCACTAACTGTGACTATTACCCACGCGCATTCCATAGACACTAGGTCTACCGGAAGTGCATCATAAAATATTTAAATTGCATTTGTTCATTATTTTCTTTTAATTCAGTATATATTTAAATCAAGAATAAAATCTGTTTATTATACAGGAATAAAACAACCAAAAGTCATGTCAAGTGTTTACTAAGTCCCAGTACAACATTTGTATAAGCGTCAAATGCGCTGTCACCAAATAATATAAATTGTCATTTCTATTTCAATTGTACAATAATATACATTCTCATATAAGTCATTTTTATAACAATTAAATCAAATTGTGTAACCATTGCCCGTATAATTTGAAACGCGTGCATTTGTAGAATAATCATAAAATTAATTGAGCAGTAGCGTAAGCGTGAAAAGGCGGCGGTAACCGCTTATATTACGCTACCATCTGGCGGATCGCAAGCTTGTTTGCCACCCGTGTTGTATAAAATAAAATAAGCAATTATAACAAGGCACCTTCGCTTTCTGATAATATGCGAGCAGGTGCCTGCAACTGTGTACATAAATACTACAACTAAATACATATGTATTTAGTCGTACCGACGTGAAGATATTTGTTTTGTGTATAGTTTGTCCTACAGTGTGTACCTTCTATAAGTTTATCATTTAATTTCTTCTCGGATGTCATGTCCCGATACAAAGGTTGAAAGTTCTCGGCACGATATAAGAAACAAAACAATCCATTATATACTTTATCCCATCTTTTTTTACTTTTCACATTAAGTTTAATTTATTGAACCTGAATTTGACCTGTATATGTATACAATATGTACCTGAATTTGACCTGTATGAATGTATACAATATGTAGCGCAAATTAATGAAAATACCAACATATAATATAATACATATTTTTATTGTACTTTTAACCACGTAGTGAATAGAACTTTCAAGATAGCCATAGTATCACAATCACTAACATCTTTACTAATTAATAATTTAATATAACTTTAAGAGTTTACTCACTATAGTGGTGCAAAAACTCAAAATCAATATGATTTACCTTGTATTAATGTTAAGATGTGTACAATAGTCTTAAAAGAAAGTGTAACAGGAAATATCGATAATCGAGAATACAGCTTATTTGTCTTGTGGTAACATTTGGTAAAAAAAACGTCGATAGAAAAAGTTAATTTACATAAAAAATATCAACTTAAAAGTCTAATGTTTATCATTACATAAAATATAAAAGAAATAAATATGTACATACAATGATTTTTGTTATAGAGCTCTGATAAATTCCCAACTGAAAAATATATTTTCTAAGCCATAAAAGCAATGACTTATAAATATATATATATTGATTATAACCGCACATTTGTGAATAGATATTGGCATAAATAAAAACAAAAGAAGAAAAAATAAGATTACTAAGAATGAATCAGTATGAGCATATACAAGCAATTATAAACTTAAGATGCCAGCCAGCGATTTGGCCAAACAGTTAGTATGGTATACCTTTTAACCTAACACCAATGTACTTCCCAATTTTTCAATCAAATAGAGTCGGTAATCGCTTGAATCTGGATCATGGTCAATACGTCACTACAGATGATACTTAGTTTGTTTGTTTGTTACGCTTAGCTATTCCACCGATCATCGTAAAGATGTGCACGCAAGTACACAGAACAACTGGTTTGTCTATACTTTCTTTATTAAAGTTATAAAAAGAAGTAGGGTTTTTATTTTCTATGCCGGCCAATACCCTGTAATTAAATATTATAGGCAGGCACTGTAAACATTGCAATTTTTATTTATTATTTTATCATCACGCACAATGTATAACACATATTTGGAATATATTTGGAAGTTCAATAAATACACATTTGCAGTATGCAGCTGGCTATGAAATATAAACATACTAAAACTTAGAGGTGAATTATTAAGGTTATGTGATGATGTGGATGAAGCGAAAGTGGTCTGTATGGCCTGAGAGAACAGTAGCTCTTCTCTTTTTTGTCTGCCTCATTAGAGACTCAACATGGTATGTATGGAAATTAAGCTACTATGGGAAATTGGTGTGTTGATCAACACGATTTCAATAAAAATGACCTTGTCTATGATCTTTAAAAGTATTTATCTTTTTTATTCTGTCTCTAAAATCATTGTCTATGATCTTTAAAAATCTTAATCTTTAGTTTTTTTCTGAAATTAACATTTTTCTTGTTATATATTTCATAGACAGTGCCCAATTGTTAAATGCATTAATTAAGTCACAATATTATGAGCCATGGTCCCTCATCTAGGCCTTAGATACGCCTTGCATAGTCCTCGCAAATCCAAAAGTTAAACAAAATATGCTGCTGCACTACTTTGATACTATTATAATAATGAGCCAAAATCTTATAATTGGAAAATGTTAAATTTATTAAAAGTATCTAAAATCATTAGTCTAACATTTATGCCTCTTGGGATAAGCGACCTAGACTTATCGGGATGGAAACATGACCTCAATATGAAAGGGTAAATACATGAAGCCTTTTGACATTACTTGTCACTTCACGGAAATAAACATCAAAATTTAGTTCTCTTACAAATTAAAATCAAAGACAGTGTAAATCTCCTTGGATCCCTATAAAAATAATGTATATTTAACGTACTTAACGCGGTGTGCTGATAGAATTTGTGCTTGCTTCAGGTTGATAGTCCCCTTACTCAGTCTTTTTAGACCCACTGGGCGCACTAGTCCCACTAGGCTCGGATGGCTCCACAATGGCCGGCTGGTCCTCGTAGCTGTGGGTAAAATATACAATTAAGTAAAACCCTTGTGGTATGAAACATTGAGTTTTCTTTGTGCTTCCTTAAACTTTTCCTCACGAAATAACTGCATATATGAAAAGGTATGCGATGCCGTAAGTGAACGTCCTAAAGGACAAGGAAAGCTGTAACCCAAATATATCTTTTGCGCAATACCTGTGTTACTCCTGCCTTGGTTGGTAGGATTGGTATAACATAAAGGTAAATATTAAGCTAGAGAGACGTTAGAGTTAGAGCTTAGAGGTATAAAAAACGTAGAGTTTTTAGTTCCGATGTAACAAAAGCTTGCACGCGTGAGTGACATCCAAACAGGAAGGGTTATTTCAGCGGCATTGTGTGTAATGGGTGTCTCACTTGAAGAGCGCGTTGAGGTCTCCCTTGAGCAGCGCCAGCGCCAGCGGCGTGGCGAGGCAGGCGGGCACCAGGTACAGCAGCGCGGGCTGCGCGTGCTTGAACATGTGCATCACCAGGATGGTCGCCACCAGGCCCACTATGTACGCCATGAACGTCGCCCTGCGCCCCACAACACATTTACTTAATACAAGCTGTGACCCGAGGTGCCCCAATTTTGCAATAGAACATATCCTACGTGTTAAACCAGCTAATAATGTGCCTAATTTCATCCAATTCCCTTCAGTAATCAGCGTGAAAAATAAACATCACACAAATACGATTTGCTGGCATTTATGTACGGTTTTTTTATGTGAAGGCCTTCCAAAGGCGACAGTTTATACATTTTTTTTTCTGTCTATCTGAGTTGTCAAAAATACAAATTACAATCAATCAAATATTTCCTCCTTAAAATGTAAGTGTAGAAAACAATACTGAAGAACTAAGAAACTCTCAGACCAAGGTTAGTATACATGCCAGCTCAAAGAGATAGCTATGTTCAGAAGTAAAAAAATCATCATCATCACCTGAAGTAAATATCCGACTTGCGCTTGAGGCTCCTGTCAAAGCGCAGCAGCAGCGCGATAAAGATGCCGGGCACCACGATGTCGCCCAGACCGAGCATGGCAAAGTTGCTGGCGTTCAGACCGTTCACCAGCAGGTCCTGGGGGAACACCACTGTGGGGACGAATATTTTCATTAAAACTGGTGAAAAGGCAAATTCCTATCGGTCGAGGGCAGGGTCAGGCCCCACATGGTGGCTTCCCACAAGTCATTTTCATTGAGGTAGATAGGAGTTAGATAGGATTTTCAACTTGTCACCACACCTAATAAACACCATTTCTAATATGGATGGTGCGGTGCAACACTGTTTGTATCAACTTTCAACTCTGATGAAATGTTGAAAATTATACGTTTACTTTCGTATAATATGTAGTTAGTAGTGGTGGACTATTCGGAAACGGTTAGCATGTGAATAACGCAAAAGTCTGTAAGTCTAGAGAGAACTTGCACTCTACTCTCGCTGGCTAGCCATTCTATAAGGAACCGGACATCATGATATGATATATTAGCTAATAACATTCTCACATTTATTACAAATTTTGTAGTCCCACCATTACAGTAGAACCAATAAAGATAAGCTATGCAATTAAGTACTTACGTTTAATAGGAGCCTCAAATGACTTTGCTACAGTGACCATAACATTGGTGCCGAAGACCCAGAAGATATCATAGAGGAAGAGCCCACAGAGCAAGATGCAGCCAGTCACCACATTGTTGAGGTGCAGCAACTCCACACCGTTGATCGCAAACGCTATGCCAAACAAGTTGTTGGCAATCCAGTGCTAAATAAAAAATATATATTCATTCTTCAATGGTAGTTATGTAATGGTAACTTTTTTATCGAACACTTCGGTGCAACTTTTGCTAATTAACTGAACAATAGCCAGACATTTCTCAAGTGCCAAGCGAGCACAGCTAAGGCCACTGTGGGGTTCAGAAATCGGCTTAGGTAGTTGCTGATTCATAAGCGAGGGAGCTAGGCTGGTGTGGTATTACTTAATAATATAATATATCCTCACGCCTTCCCACAAGGGTCCCCGAAGGGGTAGGCAGAGGTGTATAGGTAATACCCACACACCCACTTTCCGCCAGAGGTATATTAGGTGCCAACGTGACAGATGGCGAGTCCATCGCCGTTACTCAAGCACGACTATACATACGCCTTTGAATTTCTTCTCTGACGTATGCAGGTTTCCTCGATGTTTTCCTTCACCGTAAAGCTCGTGGTGTGACTAATCACTGTACTTAAGTTCAGAAAAACTCATTGGTACAGTCGGGATTCGAACTTGCGACCTTTGCGTCGCAGGCAACTGCTCGAACCACTCGGCCATCACGGCTCATCTCATCATCATCATCAGCCCACCATGGCTGTACATCACTTCCAATTGGTCTTAAACTTACAATCTTGATGCTGCTGGTCACACACGGCTATTGAACTTTATTACACAGCAATTTAATTTTATAGCCACATTCATTTTGGGAAGACATTCAAATTTAAGAACGATCTCAATGCCCGAGCTTTCCAAACAAAGTTTTCATTAATTTTGTTTTTATTCATAGAATACTTGTTAATTATTTACTACCTATTAGTTTACTTACATTATTAACTAATCACTAGTAATATGTATATTACTTAATTAGTCCCTCTAGCACCTTATGTCATGCTATTATGTAGTCCTAGTTGGCTTCATAATGAGTAAAATTTATTTATCCAATAAGATGTTGAAATTTGTATTATGTTGCTGTTTGTTTTTCCCATAATAAAGAAAAAAAATATTGTCTTGGTAAGGGACAAGAACAAAAAATTTTAAAATATTGTTGCAAACTAGTCACTACTTTTGAAAACAAAAAAAGCATACTTTTATATATTACATACCTTCTTGAACAAGTACCACGCGCCTAGACCAAGGGAGATGATGAGGCAAATGACATCATATGTTGTGAACTTGTAATTGACAATGTCATTGCGCTGGTCCCCTGAGCCCCTGGTGAAGTGGATGTGATACGGGATGTTGGGCACCGATACTGGCACGACGAAAGATATTATTGGACTGTGGAATGAAAATTACTTAATTAATGATTATAGCTAGCAGTATTACACAGACATAAGGCTGAATACATTTAGGTGCCAAACTGATGTATGATATCTATCAGCATAGGCAGACAATTATAACTGTACCTGAGAAGATGGCTAAGAGCGAGCACCCCAAGGAAGAAGAAGTAGACGGTCAGGAGAAGATTAATGTACTCCTTGGAGAAGAACTGGAAGAATACGTAGAGACCAAAGAGTGCACATGACGCAATCACAGGGAACATCAAGGCATCTTTGTTTGACATTGTCTCATGGCGCTCACCAGACTCCTGTGGAAGAATACAATTATGACCTATGAAATAAATACTTCAATCTCAAGAACATGCAAGAAATGCAACCGCTCTGTCTACCCCGTGAACGACTAGTCATGATGTGAAGTATGTATGAGAATTGATCAAAATAAAATAGGTAATTTCTGAATGAATGAAAACTTTATAATAGAATTTCATATATCTTCAGTGTAGTATGGTCATTCTCATTCTATTTATGTTTTAGTTGTAGGTAAGTAAATTGGAATACAAATAAGATTTGATAGAGAAGATATGATATATTCAAGTATTATAATGAAAAAAAAGAATAAATTATATAAATGGAATAAATTAAATAAGAATACAATGCATAATTATAAATTCTTGATTGTCACAGATAAGTTATTTTGTTATATCCGCAACTTAAGGAAAATATCAT
Organism: Drepana arcuata; assembly: GCA_016069955.1. NCBI lineage: Eukaryota > Metazoa > Arthropoda > Insecta > Lepidoptera > Drepanidae > Drepana > Drepana arcuata. The sequence continues at coordinate 31,335 of JACCPG010007908.1, forward strand.
GAAGGGGCACATGGTAACGAACAACCAATTACGCACGTTTATTTACGTGTCGTACCTACACCGAGCTTATGCCACGGAGGCGAAACGCCTCAGGAGTACTATCCCTTTAAGACCGTGACACAAAATGCACCTTGTTTACGATTAATTAAATTAAAGGACATGAAGAAAGTATTTCCCCACTTACCTTTTGTTCCTTCAAATACTTCACTGACCTAAAAGACCCAAAAAATATCGGTAAAATAGCCATTATCACAAGACTCATGTAAGCGATCGCGACACCCTCAATACTTGTTGGTGGCTTATCCATGACTTTTGAAATGGTTTCCCTAACACTGTCTTCCATACCTAGAGGTATTTCAGTAGCAGATTCTGCCATTTTCGTTATAAATTTTAACCAAAATAGGTACTGAGACAGCTTTCGCTTACGGGTCTACTTTGACAAGGAGAAGTGACAAGTGTACCTGTACACTTGGCAGGTTGTTGGAAGTCATTGAGTTTTTTTTTATTCAGATCCTTTTGCATTGACATTTTATAAAATTGGCTTTATTATTTTGATCAAAAAAAATCTACAATCACAATCTTTGCTAAAACGATCTTACATGGTCCGGTAGCAACGTTTACATAATTCTATGTAGGTTGTGTTACTCTATCTACCATACTCTGTGGCAAATCCTAGTTATAGTGTAACATCTATCGTCTATCTACTGTTTATTCTGGAATTCCTTTCCTTCAGTCAGTCAGACGTCAAAATAGCTTGCAAAGATTAATAGCTTGTTTCATGGATTTTTCGCCTGATATTTCATTACTACAAATGTATAAATTACCGTATTCATATATATAATAGAACTATGTGTTTAATTTCGAAGCTTTAAGTCCAATTCATAATTAAAAAACAAAAATGGAAGTTACGGGAGGCGCAGAAGAAGGTTTTGTAAGAGAATGGACACCTTGTTCTCATATTTTAAATTTAATCCCTCCTCGTTTCCAAATGGGTATATTTTTCATTGAATTACATTTGACTTGTGTTGACGCTGTAAGTGAATACATTGCTCTTGGAACAAACGTGGGCTTAGTGTATTGGTACGATCGGAAAAGGGGAAACATACAAAGACTACGATGCGAGGTAAGTGGAACTCTCACATATGCAATATCTACTTTAATTTTTAATATCTCAAGGCCTGAACTAATTGCAGCTGAAATAAGTTGCTTCGAAGAACTATTATGTAGCAGCTTTTTATTTGATGTTTGTTAACATGCAAACAATTGAAAAGATTATTTATTAGAGCCATATGGGATGAATTTCTAAAAAACATTAGCAAATAGAAATTTCATACTTTCTACTTTTCAAACACATCAACATGAGACATAGATTATATATACAACATAGTAGAAAGGACTCTTAATAAAACTATTTGCTATTTCATTCATATTTACCTATTTTCATGCTTTTAATATTATAAAAGGTAATCTTTCTATCAAGAACAGTACTGTCATAGGTAGGTACTGATAAGTGTGTTTACTCAGAGTTTGGAGCTTGTCATCTTAAGTATCTGCAGTGTTAACTATGTTGGCCTCATTTAGTTGTAATGCAATTACTTTTAGTATTTATTTATTTATTAAATTACTAGCCTCAAGGTATAGCTTGCCTAAAATTGTATTCCATTTATAATTTTTTTTCTGGAATATATCCTATATGGAATATATTGTGCCTGCACTGATCAGTATTGATGCACACAGGCTCGCCTGCACTGGAAACCTGTTTCCTTATGGATGCACCCTATGTGCTAATGTATCTTGCCAAGTTAAATTTAATTCCAATGAATAGTTTTTGTATAAAGGAGGAACAAACATCATGAGGAGGATAGTAGAATATTATCCCATAGAGTCCTTCACAGCAGAGATAGTTGAGCTCAAGTCTCTGTTTTGCTTCATCCACATTCATCTTATATATGCATTCATTCAGTCACCTATTTTAATTGTAATATAAATAGGTGAATCTATTTTTCCTGCTTATATGAGGTAGTTGTTTAATGAAATATAAGATGATAATTAATGAATTGCAATGAGTATTATATATGTATTATAACTAATATGTTTTCCTAATTAATAGGGCACAGGAAAATCAATTGCTTATGGAATATTTGTATTTTTCTATATAGTTGAAAAGTGTTAAGCTGTAACTTTTAAATATCTTATGTACATATTTTTTGTATCTAAGTAAGCTATTACTCTTGCAATGAAAAAGCCCTATTAGTTATGTAATAAGTGACTAGTAGTGTGACAAATCTCTTGTAACTGTAGATTGCATTCACTGCCAATGTCTTATCTGTAATGATCTTACATTATTTATTGCTCGCCCTGCAGCTGGTTTGTGGTAAAGAGTGTGTTTATAGTCTTGTTATTGTATACAGTGCTACAAATTCCTTCTTCCTCCGATATTTTATTCAGCAATATTGTGAAATTTATTCATAATAAATGAAGATATACCTATGTAGCAAGAAGTATCTTGCCAAACCAATTGTGTCTTAACCAGTAATTTTGATAGTTGCAAGAAAATTATTAGTTTAAATCCGGCTGGTTTGTAATGATTAGTAGAATTATAGAATTACTGTGCTGGCATGAATCATGTATAGGGTTGCCAGCTGCATTTATAGAAACCATTTTATGGAATCATACCCCTCTATCTTTTTAAGGTGTCAAATTCCCCCATCACTTATGTGAAAATTGTGAGCACTGTGGACTACATGGTAGGAGCTGGAAATGCTATGGGACAGGTCACAGTTTTCCAGATCCCTAAAGAGCATCCGGAGAACCTGCCGGATACATTCAAACCTAAAGTTGAACCCAAAGTTGAAAGGTGAGCATAACTGCATGAGGTACAACAATACAAGTACACCAGTCTTAATGACTCCCTAAGACTCCCTAGCTCCCTAGACAGCTAAGATTTACAGTTCCATTAGATGTGACAGTGTGGTCCTGTTCAAGATCTATTCTTTTTTCACCTAAGCTGGGACAGCTCGTATTAAACAATCAACATACAGTTAAGAGCTTGGCTCTCACGGATTCAATCCTACGACTCCTGGCGGTGATAACAGATTGCGTATGTTGCAGGTATACAATCGGTGACTTGCACAAGACCAAAATAACAGCAATAGAATGGTCCAAGAACGGCATGAGGCTGTTCTCCGGTGACAAGAATGGAGTCATCATCATGACAGAAATAGATTTTTACATGGTAAGGTATTAAATATTTTGTATTTAACCGTAAAATATAATAGTATAAAATTATTAGTTTTAAGTAAAAAAAAATACTTAGTATAAAAAAAAAAATTTTTTTTTGCTTCCTTTAAGTGTGCTCAATCACATATTTGAACAACAGTCTTATTTTTCGTACCTTTTCACGTCACCTATCACCGTCCACCACCACCTATCACCGTCTACCTCACCTAATCATCAGGTACCTTCAATAAATGCTACTGTTAAATGGACCACGACAATTTGTAGGTAATTTGTTATCGCGGCAGTTCAACATCCTCTATTATCTATTTACATTTTCCGCTCATTATGTCATGTGATATGTATTAAATAACTATAAAAAACAAGGTTTCTTCTCAAAAATATTACTTATGTAAACTTAAGCTTACAGGGTAGGCAGATGTTCCTTCCCTTTAGCACTTCTTCTGATGAGACCTTTCCTTGCGAGTGTTTTGTGTGTATTGTTCCAGCACTTGTGCAAGTCCGTAGAGATAGTAAACGAGCAGCACGAGATAGTGCAGTTGAGCTACCACCAGAACACGCTGCTGGTGTCCAGCGTGTACCGGGGCATCGCCTGCGAGAGGAGGGATGGCAAGTGGCACGTCTGCCAGCTGGGAAAGAAGGAGCGGAAGAGGTGAGCGCCCCTACTAGGCCATCCTATGTGTGTGTCCTACTTAATCTATATATATATATAATTTTATTATATTATATATAGGAGATCCCATTTGTGAACTCACTCTTCACGAAATCTCAGGAACTATGACTATCAGGTCGATTGACTTGACATTTAGAAGGACTATTCCTTACGCGGTGTAGAGGTCAGCTAAGATTTTTTTTAAACTCCACCCGCAAGGCGGAACGCGCGGCGACGTTAAAAAAAATACAGGTTTTTCAACCATTGCTTCCCCTATGGAAGAAATAGTTGAAAAACGTGTTTTTTTTTACTTTTTCACCCGAGCGGAGCTAGGCGGGACAGCTACTATTATGTATGCGAAATTTATCAGGAAGTTTGTTTCTCTTTCACGCAAAACTACTGAACGGTATTCGATAATTTTTTTGCACAGACAGATGATTTTTAATTGCATAGGTTTTGTTTAATTTTAGAAAAATATCTACTTATAAATTTACGCGAGTGGAACCGCGTGCCCAGCCAGTATTTTTATTATTTTTCTGGTTTTTATTATTTGATTCTAGTAACCAGTTCAAAATGGGGTGAACTTGGTGTAATTGGCATTTGATGCCGTTCAATTGTTTTGATCAAATAATGCGTACTTACACGTGCGTGCGTACGGGCGTGTGTATTGTGCGCACGCGGGCATGTGTGCGTGTGTCCGTAGACAAAACAAGGCGCCAGTGATCTCTAGACTTGCACACCTTCGGTTTCGTGTTCTAGGCGTTCTTATTCTCGAGTCCGTGCTTGTATGCGAAAGCCAGTAGCATGTCATGACCATAAATGATAGTGTGTGTGTGTGCGCGGGCGCAGCCTGTGCGGGCTGGGCGCGGTGTTCCAGCACTCGTACGCGCTGGGCGGCGCGGCGGCGCTGTACTGCGCGCGGCCCGGCCTGCGCCTGTGGCGCGCGCACGCCAACGGGGACGTGCTACAGACGCTGCTCTTCAAGGTAGGCGACGCCACTCCTTGCACCCTTCATACATGCCGTGACTTTACACGTTTACCTCACGCTAAACTTTATCCCGTCTTCGAGACTAATTGTCTTGAGCCGAAATAAAGAGAAAATAGATAGAACTTACCTCAAAAGTTGTTAAAAGTGTTAAAAGTTAAAAGTCTGCAGTTGACCAAGAATTTTGGTACGATGCTTAAACTATCTCGTATGAGGTTGAGGTATTTAATCCACTGCCAACATTTTATTAGAAACGCGACTAAAATTAACACTTTCAAAAAGTTACTGATGCACACAATACGCATTAGACTAGATAGCTAAGAAAAACTATTGTAAAAGCGTGAGCTGTTACAATAGTATTAATAATTGGTGTACTTAAAAACAAAAGGTCATGGATTAATTAATAATCTTAGTGTACATTTATATATAGATTTAATATTTATAATAGAAGCTATTTTTTTATTTATAGTTTATTTTGATTGTCCAGAGTTTCAATGTTTATTTTTATAATGATTTATTTTTTACTTTATATTACTAATATTATAAATGTGAATGTAAGTTTGTTTGTTACGCTTTCACGAAAAAACTACTTAACCGGTCATCACGAAACTTTGTACACATATTCTTGGAGGTATTAGAAGTAACATAGGATACTTTTTATTGAAAAAAAAACTTTTTACGTAAGATAAAAATGCCGTCCACGCCGACGAAGTCGCGGGCACAGCTAGTTTTTATATAAGGTATGAAATTTAATAATTATGTTTTTTGATTGGAAATCAAATACATATTAGTCAGATTTCCAATCAAAAAGTAATAATTATTAATAAAAAAATAATAATTAATATCTATAATATGATTAACATTTTAATAGTTTATTTCTGTAATAGTATTTTTGCACTGTCATTAAAGATCGTTCTGTACATATGTTATTAGATTAATTTTCATTATTTACAATTTTATTCTTTTTATTACAGAAATTGCAGTATAAAAAGTGTATTATCTCTATAGGTTTGTCAGTATTGTCAGTAGGGTGACCATTATAAAAAATCTTTGTTCAGGAAGCCATATCCAACCCGCTGACGATAGCGGAACTGCTGAATCCTGCCCAAAAGAAACCGCCAGCGGACAAGGAGTACAACTTCGGTCCTCTGTACGTGTTCCGGGAGCACTTCCTCGTGTCGCACAACGAGCACATCCTGTATATACTGGACCCGAGGTCACTCACCGCGGTGGCTGTGGTCGATGAATTCAGGAGGTTGGTCTTCTTATGTCTTCAAAACAAATACACTACAAGTAAAAGTATGAGTCGTTTTCGGTATATTTATAATTTCACTGTACCATCTTAATTATTTTTATTGCTCTAGAACCTCTGGTTCTAAGCTTCCGAACAAGACAGTATTATTTGTATAATATAATATGATATTGCATCTGCATATGGAATTTTAGTTCTGTGATAAAAAATATCTGTATTATGGATCACCTACCTACTTGTGCATTTTTTTGTTATTTTTTTACATAACTACTTTTGTGGTATGAAAACAACATCTATAGAGTGTGATGTCCGCTCCCTTTTTAGGCCACTTAAATGGCAAACTAGTATACGTTCCGCATGCCAGTAAGCGGTTACCGCCGCCTATGGACGCTTGCAACACCAGGGGTATTGCTCGCGCCTTGCCGACCCTGCAGGAATGTTTTCCTGTAGGGAAAACCTCAACACCACGCGCATTGAGGGACCTTTGTGGTTCCAAGGAAAAGGGATAAAATCCCCGTCGATTGCCTGATATTATATTTGAAGGTCGATACTCAACGTCCTCGCAAGTATACTGTTTAAACCGCGCAATGCGAAACCAGTTCGGTTCCAATGTATGGGAATGAGTTCCCCGCCGATGGCGAGAGGTGCGGTGGTAGATGGTATAGAAGGTATCTATGGATGGTATGGAGGACTGTGTCTGCAGGGTGGTGTCGGTGTCGGTGCACAAGGAGGAGATCTTCGTGCTAGAAGGCCCGCGCTCGCTCGTGAGGCTGGCGCACGCTCCCGAGCCCGCCGCCCTCAACGCAGGTCGGTTGTACGCACACAAGTAGCGCTACACATTGTTTTATACGAACTGTCCACACTTTTTAAAAAGATTTAAGAAGAAAGTTTTTTTTTAAACATTCTTTTTTTGCAAAAAAAATTTTTTTGGATCTTTGACCTTGAATTTTTTTTTGTCACACGCGGATTTCGTGAGAATGGTATCCCTTACGAGTGTGTACATTTTCAGCTTGTTGTGAAAAATGCAAGGGTCAATGTAGTTTTTGACCGGTCTTTAGGTTAATTTACCACTTTTTCAGTTCAAAACAAAACTTCTGGTGAAGTCTCAATCAATCAGTCCTACACAATAATCACCCAAACTTACATATGAAATACAATCTAGCGGATATCTTTCACAATTAGACTCCATTTAACAATGTGTCAAGAAATGAATTTGCATGTATGAGAATAACACGTCTTGTAAAATTGGTCCACTATTATAGATGTATGGATATTGTAGATGCGCCTTCGAAGTGCTGTAGCTATCCAATATGTTTGATGTAGGTACTAGGTTGTGATCTTTGATAATAATAGACACTCCACAGTGGACACACTTTTCGTGACCTAAGTGGAATTTTAGAATTTTTTGGATTTTACAAGTAATTATAGAGTAATACAAAGTAATGGCTTGCAATGCATGAATGTAGTTTATTACGTACTTAAATAAAAAAATTGTTACTAGTAGTAAGCTTCTGTATTTCAATACAGGATGTTCCAGAAAATGAGAGAGTTGCTCAAATATGCGCGGGAATACAAATGAAAGAAAGATTTTTTTTTACTTTATTTCCGCTTATTAATCTATTGGAGCGTTAAGTTATATGTAGATGTAGATATAACGAATAGATAATTTTATAAAAAAAAATTTTTTAAATAAATAAAATGAAATCATTTAACAATGTTTACACTTTTCTTTAAGTCACATTAAAAAAAATGTTTCGGAGTGAGTTTAGCTATTTGTTCTATTGCATCGACATATGTCCTATATTAATAACATCCCATTTGTTCTAGAAGACAACTGTTCTATTTTCTGTGACAACCTGTGTATGTACAGGTAGTAATGTATATTGTGTTATAACGTGTGTCATGTAATATGTTTTGTCGGGCAGCGGTGTATAGGTAGTACCCATAAACCCACATTTCGCTATAGATATATTTTAGGTAAAGCCTTAATTATGTAATTAAGGGAAAATGAGGGTAAAAACAATAAAAGCAACAATAGAAAGATACATTATTATTTATTATTGAGCTGAGCTGCGGAACACATCGGGCTAATAATAAATAATAATAATATAGATTATTATTCCTGAAGGTAATGTTCTGACCATCCTGGTTGTTATACATAACATTCTATATCTGGCTATTCCAATCTCCCATGACTTTAATAACTGAAAAAGTCCTTTAAAAGTCTATTCTGTTTTTTATTGTATATGAAGGTTAATGTACTTACTTTTTTAATTAAATCTTATTAAATATGATTTAAGGTGAGTGCAGATTTAAATATGGTTGTCTTTGCATAATGGCATATCAGACAGTGGTATGTATTTCTTAGCCTAGGTTTATCATAGAATATTAAGGGTCCCCAGAGGGCTAGCTAGGGATTCATTAGCATCCTCTATTCACCGGAGATAAATTCATTCTGGAATAAAAGTGACTATATTATTACTATGCAGTATACAAAAGGGTTTTTAATATCCATTTCTGTTCAGTTTGTTTTTTAGAATGTAGCATTATATGTTTGTGTGACGCCATGATTAAATTATTCTAAAACATACCTAGAAGGTTATGTAACTATTCCGTCCGCTACATTTTATAAATATATACATATATCTTAGTAAGTATATATTTGACAATTCGACTCGTCTGTTTTTTTTTGGGTGTATTTTTTTATAGTCGCAAAGTCAACCGTACTAGTCAAACGCAGGCCAAATTAGAAGAAAAACAGGACAGCATTATGTGCCATTAATTAATGACATGCAGTAGGCAGGCAACGAAATTAATTAAATAATTTTCGACCCAAAGAGCAATGGCAAAGGTCTTTCAAGGTAATACATTAGATTTTTTTCCCGATTAAAAAATAAGAGTGTTATGACTTTGTCTGTTGACATGTTCCATGAACATTGTGGAATAATGATTGCATTACGCGCGATAAGGCCTCAGGTGTACTGTATCCTCAGTACATATTATGTACAATCTTGTATAGAGAACATATTTGTTTCTTATCACTTGGGTGGCAGACAAGCGTGCGGCCCGCCTGATGGTAACCATTTGCGAAACGTATTCGTGCACCTTTCATGTTCTCTTAAATATTTTTTTTATTAACTTCACGCCTCACGTTAGATAGAGGTGTGAAAATATCCTCTGTTCGCCAGAGTTTTATTAAGATGACTACGTGACAGATGCGAGACCATCGTCGGTTTCAAGCACGACTATTCATTCGTCTTTTAATTAACATTCAATCGTATGCATAATTCCTAACGTTGTCATTATTTTTTTTTATTTAAACGACATTGGGAACTTAAATAAACATACATTTTACATGATAATAATAAGAATAATTTTATTTGTAGTTATTATTATTATTTAAATATTGTTAAGAGTAGGTAATGTTTCTATTTTAGATTGAAAAATTTAACATAGATTTTACTGCTGCATGAATAAGGTGTGATGTCGATTGACAATGTTATTCTAATCATTTTACTAATATGTACATTTAATTAAATAAAAATAAGTAAGACTAATGTGCCTTAACAGATACCAAATTAGGACCAATATTTCGATATAACACAATTAATATATTTAATATTTTTAAATACGTTATATGTAATAACCGTAAGTATAGACTAAAGGTTAAGACTAATTCATTGTAGTACTTAAAGATACATTCCAAATATCGCTTTTTTACTTGATACGTTTACGTTATAGCGAAACTAATGGTTTCCTATGTATTCGTTTATACGGACTTGGCGTACCTACTATGACCTGATTAGAGTCCGTGGTACATAATGTTTTATATGTAAATTCACGGCAGTAAGTGCGAAAATAAAAGTTATATTGCCCGTCTGGTTATGGTATATCTACATTAGCTATACATATGTACTTAGTTACACCACTAATTGTAAAATACACAAACGAAGAAATTTCCAAGTGCACTGATATTCCAGGGTATGTAAGACCTTCCCACACGAGTCCAAGAAAGGGTAGGCAGAGATAATAATAATTATTTATTTCACCAAATGGATTGCAAAGGTATGCTTCAATAAGGATTATTGTAAGTAGTAGTACATTGCTAGGCTTCAGAAAAGCCTGTATTAAGAAATAATAACATGTGCCTACCCTTCAGGGTATAAATTTGTTGGATATATTTAGATACCAACATTTTAATAGGCGTATTGGTCTTCGTCACATGCATAATACCTGTTTGAATATCTTCTCTAACGTTTGCGCGTTTCTCCTTCATAATAGGTACCTTTGTTTATGGTGGAAGAACTCAGTACCAACAAGCGAGGCTCAAACCTCCATAATTATTCGTTTTTATTATTATTGAATTTTCTGACTTATGTAGACAGATATGTTGACACTTCCTATGCTATGCGTTTAATTTATGTACTGTATTTAGTTAGTGCTGTGCTATTTTAGTTGGTATTTAGTTTCGTAATGTTGGCAGCACTAGTCTGTGACCTCCCTAGTGAAGCTATTTACCTGTCTTTGTTATTTTTATTTTGCTATTAAGTACTTGAACTAACTTGCAATAATTATGATTGTAAAGCAATAGAGTCGGGACGAGACTCACAATACATATGAATACGAAAAGCACTTCGAAACTGAATTTTTAATTTCTGTTTCTTTCGAAATATTACTTACCGAACTGTAACGTAATTTCAATTTGTATACTAAACAACTTGTATTCAATTTGGTATGTGTTTTGTTTGTATATTTAAAATAATGCATATATATATGAACGTTTTGTTGATAAGTTTATAAATGCATTAAAGGATTCTTGATTGATAGATCGGCTATTATGCTGAGCTGTTTCTCATTTCAAGTGATAATTGTGCCTAAATACAAATTATAATAGTGCATAAATAAACGTCGAGCGGCGCATGCGCATGCATCATAACAATTCGACCAACAGACAATTCATTAGATGCCTTATGCATTACTTTAATCTGACTGGTTAAACATTTTAAAATACGTGTAAGAAGAATACGTTTTAATATATGTGCACTATTTAACCCTGAAGCTTATGCAATTAAGTATTCCTGTCTCGTAATTAATAGTTTATAGAATTTTCTATTTTATTGCAAGTTGGTTAGAGTCGTGAATCGATGTCAGCATGGCCATTGTACTTATTTGATGTCAATATACATATGTTTGCACACGAATCATTGTATTTTTATTTATACACTCCCCGCTTCGCTCACGTAAGATCAAATGGCTTTGTTTGATGTCGCTTCCCGCTTCAGAGTAACTTATAGTATAGTGGCGTAACTATAGGGTCGCAGAGGAGGTACAATGCCAGGGTCCCGACCACGGGGCCTTAAATAAATAAAAAACAAAATTAAAATATTTTATCCATCACAAGGGACACAGGGAACACTTATTGAACGTCATATCTATACAAATAAAGACAATTGGAGTGTCTGTTTGTAATATTAAAATAACAATTTTTTACTAAATGCATATGAATGTAGGTATGTAGGTACCTAATAATGTAGGTACATATATATATATATATATATATATATATATATATATATATATATATATATATATATATATATTTACCTCTCTGTCCGTCTGTTTGTTCCGGATCTCTGAAACGGCTGGAGAGATTTTGATGGGACTTTCACTGGCAGATAGCTGATGTAAAAAGGAGTAACTTAGGCTACTTTTAATTTAGAAACTAAACACTAACTTTTTTGTTAAATACCGCGCAGACGAAGTCGCGGGCACAGCTAGTACTAAATAGAAAGACCACGTTAAGAGGCCCCCGTGTCAAGACCGTGAGTGCAGAAGTATTTATTCTTTTCTTTTAACGATATTTTAAGAATTTAAATAAGTTAGTAAGTAAACATACGTATCGACTTAGTAACTTAATATAAATAAAATAGATTAATGTAAAAAAGGTCGCCATGTTGTATTTACATTAAGTGGAAGGAAAAGGGGTATTAATTTGAAGGGCATCATCTGATGAATTCGCCGCGAGCCTCTGGTGGTATATGTAGTTACGTCATTGCTTGTAGTGGTATTATATGTACATACACACCTATGTAGATGGTTGTTCGCCAATTTCGCTCCTTGGGGAGGGGGAGGATTGATACATTGTGTTGGAAGCAGAGGGATTGAACCCATTATGCGCCAACACACTGCAACTCTCCGAACACAGAGTAGCAACGCGCAAGTGATACTTCGGTATCGTGAGCGTAAATAGGCTACGGTAACCGTTTCCCATCAGGTGGGCCGTATGCTAGTTTGCCACTCTTGTTGTATAAAAAAAAAATTTTACCAACTAGTTTGTTAACGCCAGTGACACACAGATACATGTTTTGGAATAATTAATTTTCTTTTTACTAATAATTACGAGTAGTAGAAGCTGGCGATCGAGTCTTATGAATCTGATAAGCGAAAGAGATGTAAGCCTAGAGTCCTAGCGTTCTACCCTGCCTACCCATGAGACGATTCGGTGTGATGATATGTTAATTATGGTCTATCTATATTTTGAAATGATGAAGAGTCAGTTCCGTAGCAAAATGCTACGAGTAATTGTTCTGGGGTAGGACTGTATGTAATTACATACATATCATCTCGCCCGCATGCATGACGAGTCCTTAAGGGGGAAAGCAGAGAGTATAGAGCGCCAGTTCTCTCTACAATGGAGGATCGTCTAGGTTTATCATAAAGTTAAGGTAAAAAAACCGTATGGTTGAAGTGCTTGCCTGCGACACAAAGGCAAGTTCAAATCCTGACTGTACCAATAAGCACACCTACAGCTTTACGGTGAAAGAAAACATTGAGAGGAAACGTCCAAACGTTAGAGAAGAAATTCAAAGACGTGTATGTATTGTCGTGCTTGAGTAACGGCGATGGACTCGCCGTCTGTCACGTTGACACCGAAAACTTACCTATCATTGACGGAAAGTGGGTGTGCGGGTGTTGTGGGAAGGCGTGAGGATATATTATTTAAATATGCAGTTAGTCGAACCGTGGCGTAAATTTAGTTTAACTATTTTCTCATTGATCAAAGGATCGCTTAACCCCACTGGGAGTTTTGCATGTGTTAGTGTCTACTGGGGCCCCGTAGGCCAAACAATACGCCTAGTGCCTTGCTCGTGGTGGGCAGGTACAATACATTATATGTGATGTCTATATAAGAATCTATCACAGTTGAATGTGGACGAAGCGAAAGAGGTATGTAAGTCTAGAGAGAACTGGCGCTCTATACTCTCTGCCTACCCCGTTAGGGACTTGGCGTGATGATAATGTATGTATCACAGTTCCAAATTTCATCCAAATGCGACCATCCGTTCTGGTGTGAACACAAACTTTCGCATTTATAATATTAGTAGGATATCTTAACTGTTGGTCTTACGGCCGGAGTGCGAAGCTAGGGATAGCTGGATCAATTCCGGGCAGAGGGCAGTTATATGTGTGATGAACACGAGTATTTATTTGTACCTTAGTCTTTAATGTCCTATGTATTTGTATGGAATTGTCCTTATGTATTTATTTAACTGTGAATAACCGCTACCGTTTCTCCAACAGAAGACCCGCTGAACTTAATGACGAAGTCGCTCACGACGTCGTTCCAACAAGCCGTCAACACTGTGAGAGATTTGACGCATCTCGACCAAACGGTGCCTTACATCTCAAGCGTACTGGAACACCCGATTTCTATGTTCACAAAGAACGAACATTTGGACACAGGCACAGTCGCGAGCGCCGAGGAGTGTTTTGAGCTCCCGCCAGTAAAGCACCTCCCACTCGATTTATCGGACAACGTTCTAGAATCGATTGTGAACGAGTTCCGCGATGTATCGAGTGACGCTCAGGAGCTCAGGCGGCTGAAGTCTGAAGAGTTGCAGAAGAAGTTGAAGCTCTACAACAGCATTATGGAGAGGAAGTGCGACGGAGAGTTGATACACAGCAGTAAGAGAAGCAGGAAGAGGGACGTCGGGTCGGGAGGGAACACGCCCAGGCAGAGTACTCCCGTGAGGAAACCGGATGGCGTTAGCTACACTACGCCGTGTGTGATGGATGTCAGTGTTTATGGGTGAGTCATGATGATAGACTAACATAATTACGGAAGAACATTAAAGTGAGTGTGTATATATTATTGTTATACAGTTTTGAAGCTACCTTCCAATATTTTCTACTATTTACCCAATGAGGTGGTTTCCGTGTGTCCTTGAATTGGCTTGGCTTACAGGTTTTATGTCAGTGCTCTAAATGGCACGATAAAAATGATGTTATTCAATAAAGTAAGTTTGTGATCGATCTCTACCTTGCACAAACCTGTGCCAAATACAGGAAATCTTGTTATTCGTGATATTTGCCCTATTGACCCAATTAATAAAAAGCCCATACCATTAACTTGGTCCTTCGAGTAGGATTTGTCTTTATATACATACAAATGTGTATAGCTTTTAAACCATTATTTGTGATTCCAGTAAACTCCCACAAGTCAACGACGAGCTCCTCGAACAGGAGATCGAAGAGAAAGAGAAGTTACTAGCCAAGATGTTGAACTTGGAATCCCTCAGTATTCGCTGCGCGCCGCCGGTACCGAGCGACACTAGCGACGCCTCGCCGCCATTCAGGGAAGTACAAATGTCACCGCAGGTACAAACACCTGTCAAAAAATCCAAACCAACAAAGGACCCTAAGCCCATAGATTTAGTGCCCGAAGTCGTTAAACTACCAAATACGTGGAATTTAGAGAATATAGAGTTGAAATTGGACTTGAAAAGCAATGGGTATCGTGATAGGTTGGCTTCTCCCGATGACCACTTGGACAGTGAGTGGGAGATAATATGATGCCGCTCCGGGGTAGGCACTAGAGGGTCGCTAGGCGGGAATTGAGGCCCTTGTATAGCAGTGTCGACGACACATTTCGCATGTCAAAGTTGGAACTGGCATTACAAGCCCTAACAGACAAAAGGTTTCTGTCTCGCTTGCACATAAGCTATAGATTAAGGAGATTTTTGCACGTGCATTTGTCACACTGTAACTTATCATAAAGAAAACATAAAGATACTGTACAAATACTGTTTGTTAGAAAGGTACAAAATTAAGTATATTTGTGTCATCGATTCCCTTCTGGTCAGACTTTAAATACATTGTATATTGTATTTACATACATACATACATACATACATATAATCACGCCTCTTTCCCGTAGGGATAGGCAGAGACCACTTATTTCCACTTGCTACGATCCTTACATACTTCTTTCGCTTCGTCCACTTTCATTATTCTCTTCATACATGCTCTTCGGTTTATTGTATTTCATGTGTATATAACATGCCATCCTTACTAATATTATAAATGTGAATGTAAGTTTGTTTGTTACGCTTTCACGTAAAAACTACTTAACCGATCTTCATAAAACTTTGTACACATATTCTTGGAGGTATTAGTAGTAACATAGGATACTTAATATTAAACAAAACTTTTTACGAATGATATCAAAGCCGTCTACGCCGACGAAGTCGCGGGTACAGCTAGTATTAAATAATGTGTATGTACATAATAAATGCGTGTGTTAGTACAATAACAACGGGGCCTCAATTCTTGCTTGAATACTGCTTCGAATTAAAATGTAGAATCAGTAAGTTAATATCCAGTATCTTTGGCTCAGTAAACTTATTCAACAGCTTATAAATATATGTAGCTTATCTATGGAGAGCTGTCAGACTGTCTCATTTAATTTTCTATGAAAGAATCTTTAATTACGTAATTTACCTGTGGGAGAACCTGATTAAAACAAACTCTTGGGCCTCACGGAAATCTACCCAGGGACTGGGCGAAACAGTGGCTATAGACCGTCCAATGTTTTTAGATTATTTTATACACATTTTAATATAAGTGCAACCATGAACAAACTCCTAGTGATTCACGGGCTGATAAAGTACATATACTAAAAGTTTAAAAAGTATTTTTAAGTAGAACAATTCCCAATGTACTGTAACTATATGAGGCTTTTGTTTATCTCAATTAATATTCATGCTAGTGTACTGTTACGTCTAGGTTTATGGGCCTTATTTGTAGCCTCAAATAAAAAAAAATTATTATGTACAGCCGTGGTGGCCAAGTGGGTAGAGTATTAGGCTGCAACGCAAGGATTTCACGTTTGCACCCCGACTGTACTAATTACTTAAGTATAGTGAGTTAATCATCTCTCGCTTTGCATGAGATAACTTTCCTAACGTTTGGGAAGAAATAAGAATACGTTTGCAAAATAAGTCGTACTTGAGATACGGCGATGGATTCGCCATCTGTCAAGATGGCACGTCATATTTCCGGGGAAAAAGAGGTTGGTCTTACACCCTTGCCTTACCCTTTGCGTGATCTTCTGGAAAAGCAGTTTGAGGAAGAAAAGCGGAATAACTATTATTATTATTTAAATAAAACAATTATGGTATTGTATGTTGACAAACTATGAATCAAAGCACTTAGTCAATATATATTATATCAGATTTTGTACAAGAGTTAAGTATTACTTTATTTTATATCTTGGCATCCAGTTTAGTGTGAGCTCTAGGGAGCACGCTTATGCATTTAACTTACTTTTAAGGTGATTAATTAATAATGTTACTAAGTAGGTATTAAGAGCAGGCGGTCTACTCTCTGCTTCGTGAAGGACTAGGGCGCATGATGTGTGTGTATGTATGTATATACGTGTTTTGTTATTATTGTTACTATCATTTTTTACTTATTTTCTATCGTGTATTCTTTTTAGATATATATAGCTTTACTTATTAATATTGTGTGTGTGTGTGGGTATTACCTATACACCTCTGCCTACCCTTTCGCGGACCCTTGTGGGAAGGCGTGAGGATATATTATTATTATATTTACTTATGAAAAGTCTGATTTTAACTTGATTATATTTTATCTTATACAGGTTGGCTTAGAAAATAGGACAGTTGCTCAATATGTAATAAGGCCACAATTAAAGGAAGCTAATAAAAACATTATACACCGCACATATTTACCTACATGTATAATTTATGTCGTTAATAGTTTTTGAAAAAAAAAAAACCCATACAGCCATTTTTCAGATTTAATATGCCGCCTTTAATAATGTTGTCATTTTGTTATTTTTGGAGCGTTTTTTTTTATTTCTACGCCTTGATAAATATATTAATTCACAATATCCGGCTTACAGAACTAAGAAGAAGACAACTGTTCTGTTTTCTAAGGTACCCTGTGTATGAGATATATAAAAATAGTTTTCTTTGTCAAACTAGCTGCATTATTGTAGAGAAATACTTTCGAAGGGCGACATTTACTCTGTGGCATTTAAGTTCGGGTAATATGAAATTTATAGATATAAATGTATGATGCGACGAATTTGGACGAAGCGAAAGATGTCTGCCAAGTCTATGAAGGACTCTACTTTTCAGCTCGATTTGATAGCTTTGTGAGGATTCAACTAGAGCAGCTCTCTTGTTTAGTCTTTCTTTATTATTTTCTAACATTGTAAGTTATCTTATTTGAACAAATCTAATTTGTATCGATATTGTATAATTTTATATCTAGCTTAAAATACTTCATTATGGTTTAGATCGCTGAAAAAATAAGGCATCGATAACTCTTTAATTCGAACGAACCAGTTTCAACCAGTTCTCAAACAGCGTTTTTTTTTCTATTAACAGATCCAATATACCTATATTATTAATTGCAAGATGAACGAAGGTATAAAATTCTGATTATGATAATATTATACGCGGCCGAAAGAGGCTTAAGGCTGTAATTTAGAAGAAATAACAATTTAATGTAATGGGATCAATAACCTTGAGCAACGGTGAACTTTTATTTAAATAGTTTTCATACAGAGACTGATGAATGTGGACAAGGTCTTTACAACTAGAGAACTGGCGCTTTACTCTCACAGCGTAATGTTAGGGACTCAGCTTAATGATATGTAGATGTAGATTTCACACGATAGAAATAAAGCTTATAATTAATAAGAAATAACTTGTCTGCTGTGAAGTATTATCAGCTTTAGGGTATATATACATAGAACTTAAATTGTATTATTAATGTTTATTTCAAGCCGTTTTCGGTCTTATGTATCGTGCTCTATTAAGAAAACTAGTGATGTTAATATGTATGTATATAAGAAAAGTATTTTAAGAATAAAGATCTCTACACATTCGCATGATATTACCGATCTATATAGTATTACCTAGGTTGCGCCTGCAATTGTAATTCTTTTAATTGTGTATCCCTTTGTTTTTATCACATATTTTGTTAAGTTGTGGATAACGATGTTCTATGGATGTGGTATTAATTTAAAATTCTAAATAAATCAGCTAAAACCCACCTTTTGTCTTTCCGATTCTTATTACTCTCCATCACTCTCTTATACGAGGAGGGAAAGTAATACGATAGTCGCATTCATTGAGGATTAGTCTCGACCTCGAAACTCTTCCATATCTCTATTCATCTTTATCGACTTCCATATTATTATCTGTCACAAATATCCAGTTCTGTGGTTGACGAGGCATGTTTTGGTACATTCAATTCGTTGTGGTCATTTTTAAGATGTAGTAGGCGCAAATCGTTTAAATGAAAACCCCAAAATATTTATTTTCTTAACCTATGGCTTTTATAGCGGTATGAAAATAAGGGATTTTTCTCCTAGGAACTTTTAAATTTGGTAACCTTTTTTTTAAATAAAAATAATTTTGTCTAGGGTCTAGGATAGTCCGACAGTCTGTCTGTTAAAACTAATGGAGTATATAAACGTCGCAAAATAATACACGTAAAAACTTTATTTGCATAAAACAATGCAGTCTTAACCCTCAGTTTGCAAAAAATAATTTAAATAATCCAAATATGAATCAATTTTGGTCCTTCCATATACCACGTTACGTACAAACATCAACATCAATTTTAAACATTGTCTTAATGTATTTTTCTTATTAATGGAACTAACAAATCATTTGAGCACATTGGGCCCACCATCCTTACACAGATAGTAAATTCTTATTTTAAATAAAAAAATAAATGATATAATTTAGTAAAAAAAACATGACAATGAAAACTGATGATTTATAGTAGGAACAAATCATTATATAAGCAGAGGGCAAAGCTTCCAATATAGAAATGCTGGGAGTTAAATGACTAACGCTAGCTAAAATTGGTCAAGGCTATGCATAAACAAGGACCGTTACATTAACAATTGTACACTTGCAACCATCAAGAGGAATATAAAATGTTGCAAAAGCACAATACTTAAGTTGGTAGGAGGTACTTAAGTATATCGAATCATCGTAACATGGTTGCAAGTATTCCACGCTCTTACAAAAACATATTCTATATTATACCAGATCAGCTTAATACAAGTTCGTCTAAAAGACAATTATCTTAGACCAACATTGGCAAGTCTCATCAAACATTTGAACCAATACATGTCAAAATCAACACAAGCTTTCAAGAGTTTATACGTAACAAATTGTTTAGGTCTAAATATCACAACACATTAGCGAATGAAGCCGTATATAAAGAAGCTGGGCTGAAAATCACCGAATACAAATCGTGTGTTACCAACTCCAAACTTATTGATAAACCAATATATATATTTTGTTAAGGTTTTGAGTAAATTAAAACGTTATTCTGCAAGACATTACACGAAATTGAACGATATCTTCGTTAAATTACGCTTTACGTATCACTTTTATCATAATGCTATATGAAATTGTTAGAGGTCACAAAATCACGCGTTAATTTCACGTATAACACTAACAAAATATACTCGTGATATTAAGTTGTTTAAACATTACTATCAAAATGAATAATGAGAAATATTAACACACATATTCATATAACAGGAGGGAAAGTCTCAGAAATAATTTGCCTCTTTTTGCGCCATATCTTTCGGGTTCAAGAGTTATCTTCGTTTTAGTTTCGATCATGTTTGGTCATGTGTGGGTTTGAATGAGGCTATATGATAAATATAGTTAATAGTTAACTCTAGTTAGAGTTAACTATTCTGCTTCTAGTTAAGTCTTTAAGCTATGTAAATACATAGCTTAAAGACTAGAAGCAGAATATATCAAGTTGTCACTGGCTGAGCAGCCTCAGAACTCTGTAAAGTAGTAATATTAAACCCTGCAATCAATGAAATAAGGTCGAAATTTAATCGTTTTAAATGAATATTAGAATTTGGTAATATGGCCGTGGTAATTTCTAGGCTGTATTGTAATAATTAGTACACTGAACTATAGCTCTAATATATATCAGCGTAAGGATACAATTGGCTCATTTATGAGGGCGTAGCGGTCTTATGATCATCAAACCCCATTTTCTGAAATACCTAATCATATTTCTTATCTATGAAATTAAGATTAGCTTTAAGCCTTCTCACAAGGATTCTTGTAGGGGTAGGCAGCGGTGTAATAACTCTCTCTGTGACCGAAGTCCGCGCTGTTTCATATCTCGGTTCCATTCTATGTGCAGGGATGTGAAGGAGAAAGATAAACCCTACATCTAGAGGTGCCTACACTATTTTACATGTATTATTAGTGTGAGAATAAATATCGTTACTTTATAATTTCACACAATGAGTATAAGTTTCGAAGTAAACATAATATGTATCAATAAATTAAAGGAAACTAGTCTAATACTGACACCACGCTAAGCTACCAAAATACTCTAGTCTTGTCCCTCAGTCTTACGTTCGCTACAACCTGATGACGTCATTATTTCTCACTATCGCCGCGGCTTGTGGCATTCGTGGAGGTTTTGTGCCTACACGCAGTTGCGCAAAAATGTACACTCATGTGTGAAGTTTTCTTGTAGGTATAAAATCTGTGCACTTAGGTGCTAAGCAAACATCAGAATACCACAACAGAATCAGCCATACATGGCAATATTGCTCCTCTTGTAAAGAACGTTTATGTAAATTTAATCTTTTTCTATATATTTTTTAAGATCGCCTGGAATCGCTACACGTGAGACAGACATTCAAATAATTTTTTTTTATTTTAAAAAGGCATTTTTGTCGTGTTCTCATTGTAAGATCGAAGTATATTCTCGGCAACTGCGTGTAATAAATAGCACTTTCTGATTGGCCAAAGCCAAGCCCGGGTTCATTACCTATCTGACACACTTTGGCAGTGACCTAGCTCTCAACATTAACAAACAAACCTATCTAGTTACAATTCACCACCCTCGAACCCCATCGCTATAAAGACAGCACAATGTTCTATTAAAAATTTAAAGCATTTTGTAACAAAATTTAATGTCAATTTATTTTTGTAATTTTATGAGTTACGTATATTGTAATATGTAAATTTATAACCTACCAGTACTTTGTTACAAAATGTTGTAATTTTTAAGGATCCCGTCCACATATGTGTTCATTATTATACATATACGTGCAAGACGATATCTATAGCGTATCGATAATAAGAACAACAGTCTACAGTCTACGTAACAGATACGATTTGTATTTCCGCTCTATACCATCACCGTCTTGAGCCAATATTTGGCAGACAGAGGGAAAACATCTCAAAATTCGTTGTTTTAACAATAATAAATAAATAAATAGATCCCTTAGAACCACACAAATTGACCCCAAATTAAGTAAAGCTTGTATATACATACTTATATAGGTAGTCATATACATAAATACATAAGAATAATAAAAATACTGGTGTTGATAAGTATCTACCCCATCGGGAATCTAACCCGCGACCTCTGGCTTATCAGCCAGGAGCTATGGCTATCAAGCGTGTTTGTTTCGTTCAAACACACAAGAATAAATAATTATAACAAAATAGATCAATGAACCAATATTGATAGTCGATAAAGTCGACATCGTCCTTAATCCCCTAATTAATAATAACATAATAGTGAGAAAAGTTCCATATTGTCGTTAGAGCCTGTTTGATATCGATAAACACCATGGTGGCGTTATACACCGAAAAGTCGGTAGATATAGGGAAATCGGAAAGGCCTTAATCTTTGACGCTAGAATTTTATCGATATAACCTAGCACTGCTGTGTCACGAGACAGTCCAAGAAGCATCTCTCACCGTATTTAAATGTCAAAGATACGGTGGATCATGCGATCAGTTAATAAAAAAATAAGCTGCCATCCACGAAGACGCGCCCCACCGAATTCTTGTCGAGGAGGTCGCTGGATACCTATAGTATAACCCGAGTCTATTAATTGTAGGTGCGCGTACAATCATAGTTAATCAGTATGTTCGGATACTTAAAATTAGTGGTAGGTTACACACTTACACTATAAGCTATAATAGTGGGGAGCGTCTTCGTGGATGGCACTATCTATAGTTCTTGGACCGCTCCTAAAAGCTATTCGTTCATGAATAAAAGTATCCGACAAATACCAATCAGTCTTTACTGATATGCTTACATTTACCGACACATATAAAGCAACTGCACTGGCCACAAACAGCTATACACGTGTCTCATAAAATAGGACAGCTGTTCTAATATGTCACATGCCACAGTGAAAGGAAGTTAATAATAATAATAAAGATTACATCCAAAGTTCACTACTGCTTTACGTCATTTTCGCATAAAATCCGCTGTAACGATAAAGCTATAGGTAGGATCGAGCAATTTTTTAAAATCTTTTTTGTAGTATTTATCGGAATTAATAATATCCCCAATAATAACTTTGTCATTTTTATATAATTGGAGCTAAAGTGCGTCGTCATGAGGATATATTCCCAGCACCCTATAACTTCTAGAAGACAACTGTTCTATATACTGAGACACCCTGTATATATCCAACATACAAACTATAGTCATTAAGGTGGTATCAAAATCTCCTCCCAAAACCCTTTTAATCTAGACACAAACACTAAATATAATGTTTAAGTCAAAAAACATCGAAACATCAGGCTTTAAAAATTCGACGTTGCTAAACCGACTTACCTACACTAGCGACTAGAGAAGCGTTCAAGCTAAATTAGGTCTGGGGGACATCACTATGTAGTGGTGCTCTATGGGCGCGGGGGCGATGGGGGACATGGGCATATACTCGCTCTCGGTTTGGTCTCGCAACCTCAATTTGCTCAAATGGTCGTGTCCCAGCAGTAAGTCTACGAGTTCTTTGGGCAGGGCCAGAGCTGCGAGCGCGTCGTCGGGCAGCTCTAGGGACAGGTCGGCGTCGAAGGAGTCCAGGAAGCGGCTGGTCTCCAGGCACTCTTCGGACCTGGCGCCGCGCGAGGGGGCGCCAGGGGCGGCGGGGGAGGGGCGGGGGGAGAGGGGCGCGTCCAGGCAGTCGCAGCTCTTGGCCTCGCCCTTGGCCAGCGGCGCGCCCGTGATCTTGAGCCCCTTCATCTTGCGACTGACCTTGAAGCTCTTGAATATGTCGCGAGTGGGCGCGAAATCGAATTTCTTCTTCTTCGGCTCAACGTCCTTGTCCTTGGCAGTTTCCGACTTTGGTGACGCGATGCGGGAATCACTTTTCAGTCTTTTTCTAATAAAATATTAATATTATCACTCATTTGATAATAATAATATAACAATATCTCCTCACGCCTTCCCTCAAGGGTCCCCGAAGGGGTAGGCAGAGGTGAATATCAGTAAACTTTGTGTGTGATGTCTGTTAGGATGTAAAAGTATTTACCTGAACACACTGAAGGGTTGCCTTTTGTCCAGTTTGGGAAGCGTGTGCGCTGTGCGCGGGCGCATTGCAGCAAGACTGTATACAATTAAAACTTAATCGTCATTCTTATTCAAAAAAGTATTTATTATATTCGAACTATTTATTTTCTCTTTCGGGATTGAATAAAGACAATACTATAGATATATAAACGATAAAAGGAGCTTTTCGAAACATTATAAGTTACTTGGCAAGTCAACCGTCTTTATTCAAGCACGACTATTCATTTTTATAACACTTGGGTGGCAAACAAGCATGCGGCCATGCCTTATGGTAAGCGGTTAGCGCCGTTACTCGCGTGACCCTGCAGGAACCTTTTCACACCCTTCATGAAGAACTCCATGCTCTCCAGGGAAAACCTCCATCCGTTCAATCCGTTTCCGGTCCGGAACGGTTTCCTATCGATGTTTTCCTTCGCTGTTAAGCTCGTGGTGTAACTAATCACTGTACCAACATAAGTTCACACAAAAACTCGTCGAATCTCTCGTCCGACTCTATCGACTCGACCAGAACTATATAGTTATGTGAGTAGAGCACCCTCTA
>JACCPG010007909.1:0-20610 GCA_016069955.1 Drepana arcuata
GCTGCTATAGTCAGACACTGACCGCTCTCGACGTGCGCTCATCAAACGCGCCGCACCTTTGAAGCGCCGCTTTGTGCGCTACCGAATGCCCGCACCAGGCATTCATTACCAGATTATCAATTGATAATTAAGCTCAACTTACAATGATACTTTCTACTTTGATGTATGAAAGGAGTTCTTTCATTTTTTCCCTGTTTGTTTTACTGGTTTGGAACATTCGCACATCATGTTTCTATTGTGAGCGTCTGTGATCTGTATGTGTTGTAGTGCCATAGATTAATCATATGTTTTTTTTTTATAATCGATCGTATACAATCATTACATACTGCAATGTAGCACTTTAAAATTATTCGCAATTATTTCGAAGTGAACATCAAATTGCAAAAACTCATATATGACCCTTATTCAGCAATACTCATTGATATAGGTTTTATAATAATTTTACTCATTATTAGTGTTTTGTATTTGAGAGCCGTGGTGGCCGAGTGGTTCGAGCAGTCGCCCGCAACACAAAGACTATCTTCAAATGCCGACTGTACCAATGAGTTTTTCTGAACTTCAGTACAGTGGTTAGTCACACCACGAGCTTTATGGTGAAGGAAACATCGAGAGGTAACCTGCATACGTTGGAGAAGAAATTCATTGACGTACGTACCTACGCCTGAGAAATGGCAACGAGCTTGCTATCTGACAAGTTGGCACCTAAAATATATCTACGGCGAAGCGTGGGTATGTGGGTACTAGGTACCTATACACCTGTGCCTAGGACTCTTATAGGAAGGCGTGAGGATACCAAAATAAGGTTTAAATGCTGCGAGATTATCTCTCGCATTATTTGCACGTATCAAATCCTTAGCTAGCACTATTTTCACAATGTCGACTTGGGAGGCTGTGTGCGGTACTTTGAGGGATAATCCCGCACTATGTCTGCTAGCGAATGTGCCCGCAAAGGTATTGTGGGCGATAGACATTGCTTTGTCGGTTCCACGCCGCTTTTTATCACACAAGTTGCCAAATCCCAAGGTTTTGTTGCAAAAAATGTAGAGGGAAAAATGGTTCATTCCTTCACTGCCAAGCAACTCATGGTGTAGCTTTCGTTGAGGGAAAACGTCGTGAGGAAATTTGCATAAGTTTGATAACAAATTCAAAAATGTACCTATGTATAGTTTTGCATAAGAAACGGTGATGGACTCGCCATCTGTCCCGACGGCACCTTGCATCCACGTCTATCTCAAGGCAGATTAACTTAGCTTCTTAATATTTTTTTTTATACCACTTGGGTGGCAAACAAGCATGCGGTCCGCCTCATGGTAAGCGGTTACCGCCGCCTATGGACGCTTGCAACACCAGATGTATCTTAATAGGGGTAGGGTAGCTTCTAAATAAATTAACATAGCTGTAAAAATATTGTCCTAATTATATTCAAAGTGTGTATAGGCAAAGTGTCTACCCCTTCAGGGACCCTAGTGGGAAGGCGTATATATATATATATACACATAATATATTCAAAGCTGTAAAATCTGTCTGTATATTTCTGCATCATCACGTCGAGTTACACGGGATATGCAGAGAGATGAGAGAGAGTGATAGTTCTCTCTAGACTCATCTCTTTCCCTTCATCACCATTCAGTCTCTTCACACATACAGAAGGGAATCCTTGTGATATTGCACTCAAAAGCTCCAAATCCCTACTTTTCACTCACTATTGTTAACGGAGTGTGTGTCCGTATGCAGAATAATCCACAAAGTGATTATTGTGCATCGAACGATATCAAAAATACGAAAGAGCGCACCGAGCGGTGAGCCCAAACACTGTAACACAATGTTTTTAGTCACTCTGCGTTGAATCAAACGCATCAGTGATCATTTAGAATTAGGTACTAAGAGATTTTACTTAAGATATTTTAGGGGTCCGTGTAGTATACTCTCAAATCTACACGTCACGCCGTAGCTAATAGGAGTATAAATATTAATGTTTAATTGCATTTGCAAGTAACAGACAGACCGAATTTCAACCTAAAAATCGGTTCAGTAGTTTTAGAACTTTTTTTATTGTGCAGCTTGTAAGGTTTATTAAAACTTTATTTATTTGTCTATTTAGTTATACGAATAACCATTATATAGAGTAGTCCCTCACAGAGTAGACAGCGGGAGTAGAGCGTCTTTTCTCTCCTCCTTCTCTAGACTTACCTACCTTCTTTGCGGACGAACCATATTGAGATGGCCAACAAGCATGCGATTGCAGTGATGGTAAGTGGTTACGGCTGTCCTTAGCACCATGAGCACTTCACGCTCTCTGTACCAAACTTAATGCAATTTTGTTCAGCCGCTCGAGATAGAGTAACAAACATATTTTTGTATTAATAATGCCTGTGTTGAACGTTTCACATGGATACTAGATACTAATAATATGTAAAAGATAAAAATAGTTACTGTGGGTTATCCTTTAGAGATAAATACATACACATCATAGACTTTCTTATCGATCTTTTTAAGATATACAATTCCATAGTACATTAATTTGATCTATCTCGTAAGGTTTAGCCAGCGTTTGCGATTTAAGCGCACAAAAATATGTTTGTTACATCACATTACAAATCTTTGAATTTTTCGGCTTTTCTGCACCTACTAATTATAGTAGGTGCAGAAAGTCAGGTGTAGAAGTCATTATAGAATACATACATTAATATGTATGTATTCTATAAAAATGACTTCTACACCTGATACATACATATTAATGTATGTATTCTATAAAAATGACTTCTACACCTGATACATACATATTAATGTATGTATTTTATAAAAATGACTTCAAAAGATCTAAGCGAACAAACAGCGGAAACGACATTTGCATTGAATACTATGAAAAAATTATTTCTTCATAGTACTATGAACTGTCGCATGTACAATATTAATAGGATACTGTAGGGAACCACGAGACCAACTCCGTAGACTCATCTTGACTTATCTGAAAATCTTGGACGTTGACGCGGCATCCCTTAAGATTAATCCTGATTGTGTCTTGTAATGGATATGCAATAGAGCATAAATATGTATGTTTGTGCCACACCTCAGGTACCATTGTCGCTGGCATCTCCTGACTACAATACTGACCACGGCTTAAGGTGGCCCTACTTAAGGTTAAGTGTTTTCTCAAAAGTATTTACTGAAGTAAAAATGTATGCCCAATGGTCAGAGCTCTTGAAGAATCGAAGATTGAGGTCGCGGGTTCAAATTCCGTCTCTTTGCATTTTTGATCGATTTGATCTCTCTCATCTCATCTTAAAGATGGAGATGAGAGAGAATGGAGAGGTTGAAGAAACAAAGAAATGATGCCAAAATATGGCATCATTTCTTTGTTTCTTCAACCTTCTTTCTAAGCAAACGTAGCTTGCCTTATGGGCACTTTAATTTGTAACATCTATTTTATTGTATTATTGTTAGGGTGGTTTGTTCTTTCAATTTTCACAACCTCTATCGCTTGATCGATATGATCTAGGTAGTAGGTTTTTTTTTTATACAACAAGTGTGGCAAACAAGCATACGGCCCACCTGATGGGAAACGGTTACCGTAGCTTATTTACGCTCACGATACCGAATTATCACTTGCGCGTTGCCACTCTGTGTTCAGAGAGTTATACTGTGTTGGCAACATAATAGGTCTAATCCCTCGGTTGCCAACACAATATAACAATCCTCCCCCCTCCCCAAGGAGCTCATTATTGGAAACCTTATTCACCACGTAGGAACACAACACAAAAAAAATGTGTTATTTGGCTACGGACTTCTATAAGGTAAGCCGTGGTGGCCGAGTGGTTCGAGCAGTTGCCTGCGACGCAAAGGTCGCAAGTTCGAATCCCGACTGTACCAATGAGTTTTTTCTGAACTTAAGTACAGTGATTAGTCACACCACGAGCTTTACGGTGAAGGAAAACATCGAGAGGAAACCTGCATACGTCTTAGAAGAAATTCAAAGGCGTATGTATAGTCGTGCTTGAGTAACGGCGATAGACTCGCCATCTGTCACGTTGGCACCTAATATACCTCTGGCGGAAAGTAGGTGTGTGGGTATTACCTATACACCTCTGCCTACCTCTTCGGGGACCCTTGTGGGAAGGCGTGAGGATATATATATACTTCTATAAGGTGGTACGTAGACTTCTGTTTTTTTACCAGGCATTGTACCTGTTTAGTCAACCTTTCATAGCTCATCATTTCTATATGTCAACTGATATCTTCAGTATCCTCATACACACCGGTTTATGCTCTTAATTTTCCCACTCTTTTTGTTCGATCCATTTGATCTTGATAGTAAGAACTTCTTCCAGACACTTTCGTATCGTAATCTGTTTCGTCACCCTTTCTTCATCTTTAAAATCAGATATGTATACTCAACTAATTCTCTTCACTCCCATGTAGGTATCTTGGAAGCTTCTATTTTGTGCTTCAGTGCGTCTTGACAAGCATGCTGACCAAACTCCCATTTAGGCATGATGTATTCTCAAAGTGTCTTATTACAATGAGCTAAAGTTTATATTTGAGCATCCATTTGGTGTGCAGTTACGAAAATATACTTGTGTTAATCACACCAAGGGTCAATGCGCTTAGTTAACTCCATAATTTTGATAGTTGAGAATTTGCTACTGTTTCCGATGCTAACCAAACGAATTTTGATTTATGACGTGGGCAATTCATGTGTCATTTGTTTCTTTTAATATATATTATCAGGCTGAGCCACTCACCGGGTAGACAGAGAGAGTAGAGTGCCAGTTCTCTCTAGACTTACAGATTTATCTCTTCATGCCCTTGTGGCCGTGTAGTGCGAGTTGCCTGCGACACAAAGCGTAATTTGGAATCTCAACGGTACCAATGGGTTTTTCTGAACTTAAATACAATGGCTCGTGGTGTGACTTATCACTGTACTGAAGTTCAGAATAACTCATTGGTACAGTCGGCCAAAGTCAGTTGGGGCCTCCACCCGGACGTGATTCGCATCATATACCTACACGTCCGTTGGTGGAGCCGGTGATTTTATACGCCTCCAGTGCGTGGTCGCCGGCTAGCAGAAAAATAGGAGCTCAAAAACAGCTGGGCGCTGGGCAAAGGGGAAAACATCGAGAGGAAACCTGCATACGCTTGAGAAGTAATTCAAAGGCGTATGTATAGTCGTGCTTGAGTAACGGCGACAGACCCGCCATCAGTCACGTTGGCAACTAAAATATATCTCTGGCGGAAAGTGGGTGTGTGGGTATCACCTATACACCTCTGCCTACCCCTTCGGGGACCCTTGTGGGAAGGCGTGAGGATATAATATTATTATTTTATAAATACAATGGCGTTACTCAAGCATGACTACAAGCCTTTGAATTTCTTCGCAGACGTATGCAGGTTTCCTCCCGACGTTTTCCTTCAATGTAAAGCTCGTGGTGTGACTAATTACTGAAAAGTAAAGAAAAACTCATTGGTACAGTCGGGACTTAAACTTACAATCCTTGTGTTGCAGGTAACTGCTCGAACCACCCGGCCATCACGGCTATGATAATAAATAAATAAAGATAACTAGTACAGAAAGTTACCGTTTACTCGCCACCGTGTGAGCACATACATACCTATAAATCAAACTGAATTGTAAGGAACGATTGGTAACGATTGTAGAATTAATTAAATTATAATTTGACCTTTGCTACTGAGCCGCGGGAGAGAGACATCTGGAATTAGCTTGTTTATTGTGTGTGGTCACAGGCCTTGGGGGCTGTTTGGGACCTATTACACGAAGACGATATAATGAAAATAAGGTTATAGCAGAGGTTTATAGGTAGTTCCCATACACCCACTTTTCGCCAGAGATATATTTTAGGTGCCAACGTGACGGATGGCGAATACACAAACGCGTTTGAATTTTATCTCAGACGTATGCAGGTTTCCTTTCGATGTTTTCCTTCACCGTAAAGCTCGTGCTGTGACAATCACTGTACTTAAGTTCAGAAAAACTCATTGGTACAGTCGGGATTCGAACTTGTGATCTTTGTATCGCAGGCAACCTTTAGAACCACTCGGCTACCACGGCTATTACTATATATCTTAATTCTTCTGTACGTTCACTCTCCTTCGTTCACAATCCTCATAAACGTTTGATAGTTTTTGATGAGATATTAGAGGAGGAGAATCATTAGATATCGATCCAAGTAGTATTAGTTCTCTATTCTTAAATAAGAAGTCTAGAGAGAATCGGCGCTCTACTCTCCGCCTACCCCGCAATCGTGCTGATATCTATGTATGCACTATGACAAAAACCTTTTCAGATAGTCGCAGTTGACACTAGCATTGGAGACTTTAAAAAATAGAACTATAGGGTCTTTTCTTAAAAAGAAACAAAAGGCATAGGAAGACCTCCTTCCAACTACCTAGATCAAATCGATCGAACGCTCAAGGATGGGAACGTCAAGAGTACTCGAAACCGACGAGCATGTATGAAGAGACTGATGAATGTGGACGAAGCGAAAGGGGTATGTAAGGCTAGAGAGAACTTGCGCTCTGTACTCTCTGCCTACCCCGTTAGGGACTCAGCGTGAAGATACTTAAGTAAGAAACAAAAATAAACTATTCCATTTCTGAACGTACGTATTTATTTAGTAAAGCATAGTCTATACTGGCAGTATTGACGAGCCTCTAATAGAGCTGTCAAACGGGAGGTGTCGATAGATTAGTTACGAAGGCAGGTGATGTATGATCGAGCGTTGACCCCCGACTCCCCGTACTTTTTTTAATTATGCTTGTTCATGCACCTTCCGGTAGTTCTGTAATTGTGAAACTGTTTTCCTTTACCAAGCTGTCAAGTCATTTGATTTCGAGGACTGTTGTTCTCTTCAACATATACCGTCGTCATTCATTCGGTTAATTTCTATCATTGCAAATCTTGCTATCGACAAGAAATCTATCCCCACACTTCGAAACTAAAAAGATCTCGCAATGTACGATTTCAAAGGATTTTCCTTCGCACAAAGCTCAAGTGGGTAAAAAAATAATAACAATGATGTCTACAGGCTTTGAAAAAGAGTATTCGAAAAGAAAGCTTTCCACAAAAGCTTTTTGTGCTTCATCATCAGCCCACAGCAGTCCACTGCTGGACATAGGCCTGTCCTAATTAGTGCTATAGCGCCCTGTCTTCAGCCTGCCGCACCCAGCATCTGCTACATATAAAGGTTATATTCGCTACATAGTAACATACTCTTTTTTCATCGGTTATGTATTTGGGTGACGAAGTGGCTGATAGATCCTAATTCCGTTTCTCAAGGACTACTTTACACAAGTCGTCGTCTACTTTCCCAAACTCACGCAGGTTTCCTCTTGAAGTTTTCCTTCACCATAAAGCCCGTGGTGGGATTAATCAGTGATAAGTTTCGAAAAACACATTCGGAATTCAAACTTGGAATATTTGCGTTTCAGGTCACTCTAAAGTCGGTCACCGTGGGTCTTGTAGAAATACCTCCATACATGAAACAGACGAAGTCCCGTGCGAGAGCTAGTTTAATATTATTATCGCTATTAACTTTGTAGTCAAGTCAAAAAGCGAACATTGTCCATCTTTATAATTCTTTTTAAAAACAACAAAGAAGGTCCTCTGGACCTAAGTTTTTAATCATCTTTTAACTGTACAGCAGAAACTCACCTTTTTAAAATAACTAGTTTAAATTAAAATCGAAAATTTCTATGAAATCGGCAAACAAGCGTTTTGTAAACAAACAAGTAGCTTAACTAACCCGAAAAAGGATTAATACAATGAAATATAATTCTACCAAGCACTGTGTTGTAAACAAAATCTAATCGAAAAGCGACCTTATTGTATTGAAAATAAGACAGACAAAACTTACTCTTACCCTGGATAAGAAAAGGAAAGTTTTTGTTAAGTATACCGAACGTCGAAAATTAACTTTTGCCCAATGAATTTTGACAAAGGTATTTAATATGGCGTGCTTTTAATGCTACTGGGCGGTCTGCTAGGAAAAAGTTTCCAAGCTTATAAAAACGAAAGCACAATTTCGGATTAGGTTGGTTAGACCCCAACGGTCCCACAAGGGTCCCAGAAAGAGTAGGCAGAGGTGTATAGGTAGTACCCACACACCCACTTTCCGTCATAGATATATTTTTAGGTGCCGACGTGACAGATGGCGAGTCCATCGCCGTTACTCGAGCAAGATTATACATTCGCCTTTGAATTGCTTCTCATACGTATGTAGGTTTCCTCATTGATAGATAATTAATTCAGATTCAGATCATTGGTTTTCCTCCACCGTGAAGCTCAGAAAAGCTGGTACAGTTGGGATTCGAACTTGCGATCTTTGCGTCGCAGGCAACTCGATCCACTCGGCAACCACGGTTGTTTTGTAGGTTCAGTTTTTAGCTCTTAGAGTTGATGAGAGAATCTTAGAGTACCTTAAAAATATTTGATAGCAGCAAAATGATACATCATCGGTGTTATTTCTCTTTTACGCAAAAACTACCCAACGGAATTGGGTAAAATGTGGCTCAGAGATAGATTATAAGCTGGAATAACATAAAACATAGGATATGTATGTATATCTCTGAAATAGAGAAGAAAAAAAACAAGAAGTTTGATAGTCTTTGAGACGTGGTCTTCCTCACACATTTTTATCATTGTTTTCACTCTCATTCTCGCCAGTTGCTTTGCGAGCCTCTTCTCTTTAAACATTTTATAGAGACTACGGGAATGTATCATTTATTAAGTGTACTAGTGCTTTTCTTGATGGTCGCCGACAGGCATCAGTCGGCTGGGCAAGTGTGTCGTTCGCTTAAGCGACGCTGGCGCCTGTGACAGTAGTTCTATCCACTATGGTTTCCAAACTGAATATAATTGTATGGCTTATCATTCCTTCATTTGTACACCTATTATGTTAAGGTGTAACCAGATCGAAGTAGTATTGGATAGCTTATTAAAAGGACATTTTTAAATCAAAAAAGGCTATCAATGTAATCAAATATTGACAGGTAGTTGTCGAGAGAAAATTGCTAGCAGCATAGGAAACTAACAGACCCTCAAATGGAAACAGCAAAAGAAGATTTATTACTATCAATTTGAGTATCAATCATAGTAAAAATATAAGATTTTATACAATGCAAAAATGTGACAAAGGCAGGACAACATTAATTAAACAACGCGCGCGTATACAAGAATGATTGGCCATTTTGATTTGATTTTATTGTTTGTATGTTGGTAATGGATACACTTAAACACAGCGAATGAATAGTTTTTTTAATAAAACATTTAATTATTATACATATAACAATACTATGCGTATAATCAAGTTTAACGTGGGTTAATAACCTCCTTTCCTCCTTTTTTGAACTTGACTAAAAGCTGCGTGACGCATCTGACACATTTCGATTTGATTGTAGGTACTTAGTTTATTTATATATTTTATGCGGACTACCAACAGATGATACACTTACAATACATAACTTCACACTTAATATTAACATGACTTGTGTTCATCTAATTATAGGTAAACACATCTTACATAAAAAAAAACAATTAAATAACAATGTTAAACATTACGTTTAACAATGTTAAACATTACGTTAAATATTACGTTTAACATAAACACAACACATTACTATCAAACGCATTACACAATTGCCCCGTAATTTAACAATTATAGTTAACAATGTGACCGCATATCATTTATTCCAAATCACCATGTGATTTTGATTGGTTATTAAAGGCGTGTTGAATAAATTAAAAATAAAACTGGTAACACATTCGGGTCGAGTGAATCGATTACGCGATAACGAATTTATTATTCGATTAAAGAATCGCGTCGGTTCGACACCTCATTGAGCGCAGCCGATCCATCATGTTAGACCGCTCGTATTTGTGGGTACTCAAACTGTTTCACATCTAAGGTATTAAAGAGTTGGCAGGTACTCAAGTTAAAAGAGTTTTTATTTGTAATTAAAAGTGTTGAGATTTTTTATATAAAAAAATTCAAGTGTTAATCCTGCCTGTACCAATGAGGTTTTCCGAACTTAAGTACAGTGATAAGTCACACCACGAACCTGCCTACGTTAGACACGAAATTCAACGACATATACTCTATATGTATTTATTATAATATACGTATTGCTGATAATATGTGTGTGTGACATGTATAACATACAAAACACACTTAAGATACAAATCGGATTCTGTGTGAATACGTAATTCACTAACCTCATCTGATTAGGACCAGTATACGCTTGAATATGAAAAAAAAATGAAGAATACATCCAGCCTCCTACTTGTACGTCAGTTTTTATATCAATGCATGACAGTTTCCTACATTAGACTTCAACGCACGCCCAATAAGATGGTTTGTTTTAGTAGTTTCATTGCCCCATGTCATTATAAATTATTTAAGAGTAAATATCAATAATTAATATCAGTATTTAAGCAGCTATTTATGTGATCAGAATGTTTATCGACTTTACTTAGTTGGCGACTATTGTGAAAAATTCTGAAGAAATTTCGACATAATTTTGACGGCCGTCTGGTCTAGTGATTAGAGCTCCTGCTGCGGAACTTGAGTTCGCGCGTTCGATTCCCTCTGAGGGCAGGTATTTGTGTGAAGAACACGAGTATTTGTACCCTAGTCTTGGATGTCCGATGTATTTATATATGCATATATCTATTTAGTTGTCTAGTTACCATAACACAAGCTTTGCCTAATTTGGGACCAAGTCAATTTGTGTGGAATTGTCCCAAGGTATTATT
Source organism: Drepana arcuata (assembly GCA_016069955.1). Taxonomy (NCBI): domain Eukaryota; kingdom Metazoa; phylum Arthropoda; class Insecta; order Lepidoptera; family Drepanidae; genus Drepana; species Drepana arcuata. The sequence goes on from JACCPG010007909.1 coordinate 10,769, forward strand.
ATTAATTTTATTTCATGAAAGAAATTGTATACATATTTGTTTTGTACAAAGGGACAAAGTTTGAGAAGCGTAAGGTCGCGGGCGGTCTCGTGAGACTGGTCGTGGCTAATTAACGATACATGACGATTATTCCGAATAATTAGGGCCCATGCACGCGCAACTCTGCCCCAACATACCATACAGTTGCTTTAAATAAGGAATATACCTTGGGACAATTCCACATAAATTGACATAGTCCCCAATTAAACAAAGCTATATATACTTATACAAGCTGTCCCTCCCAGCTTCGCCCGGGTGAAAAGTTTAAACTTCCTGAAACATGATCGCAGCGCCACCTATCGGGTCCAATTGTGATGTAAGCTATCCTTTCTTTTAAGGTTGGATCAAACTGCATACGGTGTGCAAATTTGATTAAAATCGGTTACTTAAGTAGTTTAAGAGTCCATCGCGGACAAACACGTGACACGTAATTTATATATATACTTATATAGATAGATACATACATAAATATCATCACGCCGAGTCCCTAACGGGGTAGGTAGAGAGTATAGAGCGCTAGTTCTCTCTAGACTTACACACCTCTTTTGCTTCGTCCACATTCATCAGTCTCGTCGTACATCATCTCTCTTCCTACATACTCGTCAATTTCAAATACTCTTGACGTTCCTGTCCTTGAGCGTCCGATCGATTTGATCTAGGTAGTTGGAACATGGTCTTCCTATGCCTTGTCTTGCGCGCACTTTCGCAATGTATAGCTGTTTCGTCAATCTTTCTTCACTCATGCTTTCAGCACTAGATACATAAATACATAGGACATCGAAGACTAAGATACAAATACTCGCGTTCATCACACAAATATCAACCCTCAGAGGGAATCGAACGCGCGACCTCAAGTTCCGCAGCAGGAGCTCTAATCACTAGACCAGACGGCCGTCAAAATTATGCCGGCCGTTAAAAGTCCAAATGTGACTTATATACTTCTTAGTACTGACAGATGGCGAGTCTGTCACCTCCTCTTACTTAATGTGATATGGAATTATCACCTTAAATTCAGAAACATAGCATATAGCATTTGAACTTTGCAGGACCACCCTTGACCCTGACCCTGATTGAAATATCCTGCAAGCGTCTGTCGGCAGCGGTAACCGCTGACCATCAGACCTGCTGTACATTTTTTTTTTTCACCTTAAGGGAAGAAAAATACTCAGTAAGTTTATTAGAAGATACAGTTATTTCTGACGGGCACCTAACGACAAAGAAAAGAGGTGTTGTTACATCTCTGCCCTTCCCATTTTGGGGAGCCGAGTGTTAGTTAGTGAGGATACTAATGCCTCTTTAGCCTCTAGCGGTAAGTAAACAAAAGTAAATCCACTCGTTTCTTTTTAATTCACAATTATAACATTCCATCAAAAAGTAACAATGTTACGAGACAATTTTGGCGTCTCATTTCTTATCAAGAAATCTTTAGCTTTTTTTAGTTGCATCGGCCAACATGACTTGGCACTTACACAAATGTTGCTCCGAACAAATTTCAGCTCTGTACAGTTGTAATAAAGTCCACAGGGCCATTACCGATAGTCATTTGAGGTGTATGACTTAAGTTTGTCAAGCTGTCGTGATCGTCGGACACTTTGACAATTCTGTTCCGTAGAAAGTGTCAGCCATATTGGAAGACCACCAAGCCATGCGCCAAAGAAGATTTAAAGATAAACCTAGTCTATATTACAATTAGTGAGAAAATATTTGGAGCATTAGCAAACCATTTTTAGGGCATTGTCAAAAGAACATCGGCGATATGTTTTTGTTTTTTGTATCTATTTCACATTTCTGGGCCCCACTGATTTTGACAGCTATGACAACTAAAGATTTATCTGTTTGAGCTATGTCAAAATTGCAAATGGAATTAATTATTAAGAATACAAACATTCCACTTCCGCAATGTCTGAGGTAATCCTTACTAATATTAGAAATGTGAATGTAAGTTTGTTTGAAAACAATTTTACGAAAGGTAAAAAAGCCGTCCTCGCCGACGAAGTCGCGGGTACAGCTAGTAATATTATACAGCTATTATCCATTACAAAAAAACCCTATAACTTTGTAATACAATTCTTTGGATAGTGTCCGTCGGATAAATACCTACCTAATATCTACACATAACACCTACGTATTAAACCCAATCTAACAAAAAGCCAAAGCGATGCCGCCGTGGTAAAGAAACGTTTAAAAAAATAATCCGCCCCAAGTATCAAATAATAAACTTGGTAGCAAGTGAATTTCGGAGATCGGGTTGCGTTCATTCCTTCATCGATAAAAAAGAACGCGCCTCTTTTTTATTTTTAAATAAAGGTCTGTGTGTTCGAAATTCAAACATGACGGGTAACGTCAGCGGACTTCGAGTCGGTTTTACTTTCGCTCATAGTGATTTATAAAAAATATTACATAAATTACTGGCCATTGTTTGATCTTAACATTATTTAAGGAATTTAATCCCAAAATTTTTAGTATGAATAGGTAACCGCGGTATGTATAGGCATAGATACATTTGCATAAATGGCTTGATTAAAGCTAGTTTACCCTACAAGTAAGGAAGGAAGGTACCTAAAAATGTACTGTAACAATAATGAAGACTAAAAAACTGAGCCTTATTATCACGTGACGTAATTCGGACGACTCGGGTTAACAAAATTATAAAAATGCTTCCACTTAATTATGCATTCATCGCGTCCGATGCTTGGAATGAAATGAAATACCCCACAACAGGTTATCGAGATAACAGACGATTAAAAATTATAACCAATATTACCGAGAGTAGTTCATACGATTTAGAACCTTTTCACTGTGTATATAAAAAGTATACTAGGTAATCGCCGGCCATTAGATTGAGATGGAGATAAAGAAACAAAAATAAAACGCGGGCTGTTTGAATAAGGAACGTCACGTCAAGTGAAACGTCAAATTGTGACAGTTTCCGCGCGGGCGAGCGGCGGCGCAGCGCGAGCGTTGCTCCCGCCTTCTTGGAAGTATCATCTGTATTTTTGTTTTGAAATTAACTTTGTTTTACAGTTTAATTTGCTTTAATTAACTTGCTTATTATTTTTTTGGTAAGAGATATCAGATAAATGGAATGATTTATAGTTATCGTGGAGAGTAAATAATTCTTAAACCCCTTGGTATCATCACGCCCGAGTCCCCCACGGTTCTCCCTCTCGAGCGCCAGTTCTGTCTACGACTACTACTTCTGTCGCTTCATCCACATTCATTAACTTCTACATACATGCACGTCGATTTCGTGTACCTACTCTAGGCGGTCCTATCCTTGAATGTTCTTTTGAATAAATAGTACTATTATAAATTGCTTGCTAGTTCATTTAAATGAATCCACACCATTTTGTTAATTCTCCATTCAATACGTCGAGCATGATCTTTTCTAACCACTTATGATCTGTTTAAAGGCCGAGTGGTTCGAGTAGTTACAAAAATATTGCAAGTTCGGCTGTACCAATGAGTTTTTCTCAACTTAAGTATAAGTCACACCACGAGCTTTACGGTGAAGAAAACATCGAGAGGAAACCTGCATACGTTTGAGAAGAAATTCAAAGACGTATGTATGGACGCGCTAGAGATACGGCGATAGACTTGCCATTTCTCTTGCATCTGTGTCTTAATATATTTCTGGCGAAAAGTGGATATACTACCTCTGTGGGAAGGCGAAATCCTCGCAAGGAATGCGGGCAAAATATGTGATATATACATACTAGGTTGGAACAGGCATTGTCTACACTAATATTATAAAGAGGAAAACTTAGTTTGTTTGTTTGGTTGTTATGAATAGGCTCAAAAACTACTGGACCGATTTGAAAAATTCTTTCACTGTTGGGAAGCTACACTATCTCCGGTGAACATAGGCTATATTAAATTGGACCCGATAGGTGGCGCTGCGATCGAGTTTCAGGAATTTAACTTTTTCACCCGGACGAAGCTATCCCTTTCTGTGTGTCTTAAGGTGGATTCGAGAATGGTTTAGATTTACAATTGGACCCGATAGATGGCGCTGCGATCGTGTTACGGGCAATTTAACTTTTTCACCCGAGCGAAGCTGGGCGGGACAGCTAGTGTATATAAGGAGATACAAATACCACCTAAATACAGGCGTTACGAGACCAGCATAGTTGTCTGCGCTACTAGGTTAAGTGAATTCCACAGCTCAGTAATCAGTTCCTATTAGCAATCGATGATCGGCACGACTATTATCGATTAAAAGCGGTCGGATGCACCAGACAAGCAAGGCCATATGATGCCATTGTTGCACCCAACTGGCGGAAATGCTACGAATTATGTTATCATTATAGTTTAATCACGCGTAACTGGACATTGTCTAGTGTCCTGGGAATTTTATAGTTACACTAGTTGTCCCGCCTAGCTTCGCTTGGGTGAAAAATTTTAAATTTTCTGAAACTCGATCGCAGCGCTACCTATCGGGTCTGATTGCGAAGCTAGACCATTCTCGACTCCACTTGTACACACAATAAAATATCAGAATCGGTCCCGCCGTTAAAGAGGAGTTCAATTACTACAAGGATATATAGGTTTTATTCCTAAATATGTAGTTAAAGTCGCGCTGGCCAAGTGATTGGAGCAGTCGCCTACAATGCAAAAATTGCTAGTTCGAATCAGAGTTTTATCTTTTCTGAACTAATGTACAGTGATCATTCTTCACGAGCTCTACAATGAAACATAAAGAAAATTATCATTCTTAAGTTTAAGGAGAAATTCAAAGTTGTGTGTTTACTACGGCGTCTCCGGCGAATTAGTGTGTTGCCTACTGCACGCCTCTGCCTATATTGATTTATTTATTTATTAGAATACACATTAGAACGGCCAGTAGCCAATTACTCTAAATGCAGTACACGATATATACACTAAACAATAAGTATAATTATTGCAAAAACAATACAAAGAAGCCGTGGCGGCCGAGAGGTTCGAGCAGTTGCCTGTGACGCAAAGGTCGCAAGTTCGAATCCCGACTGTACCAATGAGTTCTTTCTGAACTTAAGTACAGTGATTAGTCACACCACGAGCATTACGGTGAAGGAAAACATCGAGAGGAAACTTAAAGGCGTATGTATAGTCGTGCATGAGTAACGGCGATGGACTCGCCATCTGTCACGTTGGCACCTAATATACCTCTGGCGGAATGTGTGAGTAGTACCTATACACCTCTGCCTACCCCTTCGGGGACCCTTGTGGGTAGGCGTGAGGATATTATTTATTATTATTATTATTATTATTATTATTTAACAATACAAAGCAAAAGAAGAGGCAGAGGAAGGCCACGTTCCAACTACCTGGATCAAATAGATCGGACTCTTAAGGACGGGAACGTTAAGAAAACTCGAAACCGACGAGCATGTATGAAGAGACTGGTGAATGTGGACGAAGCGAAAGAGGTATATAAGTCAGAGAACTGGCCTGGAATAAATTACGTGTCACGTTGTTTTTCCGCTATGGACTCCTGAACTACTTAACCGACTTTAACCATATTTGCACACCGTTTGCAGTTTGATCCAACTTGAAAGATAAGATAGCTTACTTCACAATTGGACCCGACAGGTGTCGCTGCGATCGTATTTCAGGAAATTTTACTTTTTCACCCGGGCGAAGCTGGGCGGGACAGCTAGTATATATATATATATATTTGTGGTTATACTCTTTGGACTTCTGCTACCGAATTATACTCGTAAGTATCAATAGTCTTAATAGCTGCTTTGAAGGGAGCCTTCCCACACTCTATTCTGTGTTTAAATTGAAAATATGGAACTTTGTAAACATCTTAGTCAGGTGTACTCCGACTTAACTAGCCTGATACTTGAGAATATTAATGTATTTTACTAGTTGCGTTGAAACAAATTTTATTTTACTAATTTACATTCATTGGATGGAGGTTTGAACATTTGACACAAACGATGGTTCATAAGAAGAAACGCTTCGAACTAAGTTAAAGAAGTATCAAAAATGCAACTTCTTTAGTAGCAGGCAGTGCTCCACGTGTTTTTGACAGGGATCATCAAGTATCAAGAGCACATAATCCATATTTGTACCGGGAGCCCAATGCGGCGATGCGTACTAACCAAATTACGTCGGCAGGTGAAGTGAACTATGAAAATAGGATTTCTTTACTAAATCCACGAAGCTTCATACCTGCGGGATTATGAAGATTATATAATAACTAATAGCATAGACGTTGCGAGGGAAGGAAAAGTAATTATATACTTATGTATATTATAGAGCCGTGGTGGCCGAGTGGTTCGAGCAGTTGCCTGCGACGCAAAGGTCGCAAGTTCGAATCCCGACTGTACCGATGAGTTTTTCTGAACTTAAGTGCAGTGATTAGTCACACCACGAGCTTTACGGTTAAGCAAAACATCGAGAGGAAACCTGCATACGTCTGAGAAGAAATTCAAAGGCGTATGTATAGTCGTGCTTGAGTAACGGCGATGGACTCGCCATCTGTCACGTTGGCACCTAATATACCTCTGGCGGAAAGTGGGTGTGTGGGTATTACCTATACACCTCTGCCTACCCCTTCGGGGACCCTTGTGGGAAGGCGTGAGGCGTATTCAGTATTTATATATAGTATTTATATTCAGTATTTCAGTATATATTTTTTTTATTTTCAGTGGCGTAGCTAGGTTACCAAAGGCCCTGGTAACCTAGGGCCCCAACTAAAACATACAAAATCGTTTGTCTGTCTTCGTCGTTTTCCGAATTCGACGAACTCCAGATTTGTCGTAGGTAAATGAGATTCGTGTCATATCCATAGTAAAATATATTTTTTAACTAAGTTTCCATTATTAAAGTCGCATTCCTGGAATCCGGTTCATTAAAATTCCGAATGTGGGAGAAATTTCTACTAGTTTAATTTTACCCACTTGGGGGCCCCCGGGGCCCTGCCCCGTCTAGTCCTCCGGGAGCTACGCCACTGTCTATATACCTGGGACCACGAGATCGTGATCCTAGTGACGTAGTTAATCAGTAAAGGAACATATTATCACCTGCAAACTGTTGCTGCTGTTTGAGAAGATATTTTAATACATATATACCTGTAGGCGTCCCTGAAAACGGTTATGGACTCCCAATCTATCAGGTTTGCACTTAAAATATTTCTAGTGAAAGGAGTGTTGTCGTCTGCCTACGCTTTCGGAGCCCACTATAGGATAACATATATAACCTTGTAATTTTAAACTACTCGTACATAGCACAAAACATACTATGAAAAGCAGAATAAGTAAAATAATGTAAGAATCCTTACGAAAAATGTTGGAATGTTTACAAACTAAGCACTTGTTTGTACACTACAAAGGCGGGCGGGAGATTAACGAAATAACACTTTTGTTGCGTAAGCGCACCGCCCTTGCTAGAACACCGACAAAGCCTGCCGCCAGCACGATTTAATACATCACATTATGCTTTGTTATTGATAGTTTGCGGCAGGGAATGTTATTTTTTACGTGTGTTTACACAAACATGCCTGCATTGTTACTATGAAGGTTTTTAACAATTGCCAACAACTATGGTAATTTTTTTAAATCTATATATTTACATATATATATATTATTTAATAAAGCCGCTCTCAAGAATTTATTAAGATGATGGTGAAGGTAACAAATCATTCATACCCATCTTTATATAATATATATAATATATAATATAATATCCTCACGCCTTCCCACAAGGGTCCCCGAAGGGGTAGGCAGAGGTGTATAGGTAATACCCTCACACCCACTTTCCGGCAGAGGTATATTAGGTGCCCACGTAACAGATGGCGAGTCCATCGCCGTTACTCCAGCACGACTATACATACGCCTTTGGATTTCTTCTCAGTTGTATGCAGGTTTCCTCACGATGTTTTCCTTCACCGTAAAGCTCGTGGTGTGACTAATCACTGTACTTAAGTTCAGAAAAACTCATTGGCACAGTCGGGATTCGAACTTGCGACCTTTATATAATAAATAGTGTTAATCTTTATATATATATTAGTTGTCCCGCCCAGCTTCGCTCAGGTGAAAAAATAAAAGCCACATGAATCTAAACCGTTCTCGAATCCACCAGACGATTCTGCGATCGAGTTTCAGAAGCTTTTACTTTTCACCCAAGCCAAACTGGGCGGGACAATTAGTATTAATGTATATACGGGTTTTATACATACCCTAACTGTTTACTTCCTCTGCCTGCCTATTGTTCCTACTTTCGTATTGTACCTATATATGTGCCAAATCTATGTCTAAATATTTTATTTCACATATGCCTTAATGGGTACTTATAGAATGTCGAAAAAGGTGCACGGTTCGGGTTGGTCGTTTCCATGGAGATGTGACACAAATGACCTTTGTATATGTAACATCCCTTCGAAATCTTTACAATCACAGCATCGATCTAACCCGTACGTTTTAATTCAAAATAGGTTTATACGTAATTTATGTATAATATGAGACGAGCATGTATGAAGAGACTGATGAATGTGGACGAAGCGAAAGAGGTATGTAAGTCTAGAGAGAACTGGCGCTCTATACTCTCTGCCTACCCCGTTAGGGACTTGGCGTGATGATATGTATGTATGTATGTATGTATAATATAGGGTATGAAAGATGGAAAATGAAAAATAGGTTTACACCTAATTTATATATAATAGGGTATGAAAAATGAAAGATAAGAAAATTTACAACAAAATGCTGTACGTATTATTTGCAAATTAAAGCGCCATCTTGCGGGGGGTAGCGATACCTCCATCTTAACCTTTGACCTCGATATGTGCAAATATGTGACCCTTCTTTGATTTGAACCGTCACAGTTAATGACAGCAGATGTCGTTACGAGTTCCAAAAGATGTGACTTTGAAAGAATATTATCCATATTTATTTATTCATTGTTTAATATGTTTTAACTTTCATACAACTACGTAACGAGAAGTAGGTATACTCTAGCTAACAGCTACGTATCCACTGCTATTAACGACAATATAAAATATTATTATAATAATAATAATATATCCTCACGCCTTCCCACAAGGGTCCCCGAAGGGGTAGACAGAGGTGTCTAGGTAATACCCACACACCCACTTTCCGCCAGAGGTATATTAGGTGCCAATATATATATAAATATTATTAAACAAACGTTTAAGCAAAGTAGTTAAATTAAATAACAGTATGGTAAAGGAAAGCCTTAAGAAGAAACCTGCGTACGCTTAAAAAGAAATTCAAATACTTTTACTTGAGAAATATACTGAGTTGGATGTGCCCATTTTCACCCACTTATAATGTTTCTGCATAGGTTGACTTTTTCTATACCAATTTCCTTAATTAATTTTTGCGTGAAAAACGAGCATTCTTGGAAACTTTTGTATTTAGTTTGGTTATCCTAAAGGTTAACAGTTCTGTTCTTGCAAATCTATATAAATACAACACAGCCGGGATATTTACATCATTTATATATATCTAATAAGTCTAATCTAAGAATAAACACAAATAAAAAATTAATTTAATTTAATTTAATTCTATATTTATCAAGTCGTTAAAAGTCGTGGTGGCCGAGTGGTTCGAGCAGTTGCCTGCGACGCAAAGGTCGCAAGTTCGAATCCCGACTGTACCAATGAGTTTTTCTGAACTTAAATACAGTGATTATTCACACCACGAGCTTTACGGTGAAGGAAAACATCGAGAGGAAACCTGCATACGTCTGAGAAGAAATTCAAAGGCGTATGTATAGCCGTGCCTGGGTAACGGCGATGGACTCGCCATCTGTCACGTTAGCACCTAATATACCTCTGGCGGAAAGTGGGTGTGTGG